>CABPRJ010001921.1:0-60317 GCA_902439185.1 Cinara cedri
CAATTGAATTTCTACAAAATATCCTAGCGGTGTATAGTCAATAACCGACGACGGAAGAAATGACAATCTGCCTTCGCTGAAATCAAGTTATGTGGAGGGAGAAAACATGCGCAGAAGCGGGCCGTTTTCTCCTGGGACAGACTATATATGTTATTCCCCGTTTTCCCATGTTTTATTTCGGTTTTTCGCATTTTATGAGAAAATCGAAAAATGACCTCACTAAAGTACCTCCACACGCCGATTTCCTTTCTGAAAAGGTGCTACACGTAGAAATCCGAACAAGTCTTCTGGTAGAAAAGTTGCGCACAGATAAAAAACAAAAAAAAAACATCTATGTAAAACCACGGGCTTATTCGCTCCACTCAGAATCTAAAATGAATCTCTATTTCCCTTGGTCATTGTATCACGTTAAAACGACTTGACCGTTTTTAACGTAGTTTTTTGAAAAATGTTTCGCATTGTCCGAAGAAAGTTTATAGCAATTGAAATGCACCCCCTAATGAATACCATCCCCTGAAATTCAGGTTATAGGTAATTTTAGTTCACAAATTAAATTATTTTTGTTGAATTATGGGTTTCCGTGGTAACACAGATAACAAAAAAATGAAATCTAGTGTGGGGGTATCTATGGAAAAATGAATTTATTAATTTCTCGGTTCGAAATTTCTCGTAGAAAAGTAGTTCATAGGAAGTAAAGAAGGCCGTGATATTTGTTTAATTTTACCCCATTTTCCCGTTTTCTTTAGTTTTTTCATGGTCTTTCCTATTTATTGGGAAAACTCCCGAGAAAATCAAAAGAATACCTTACTAAAGGAGCCTCCAGTCCGAATTCCTTTCAAAAATATTGCTATTATTGTAAATCTGAGCAAAATTGCTGGTAGAAAAGTAATCAAAAGAACAAAAAAAATAAACATCATTGTAAAACATATAATACATTTCTCGCTCCACTTAAAATCTAAAATAAAGTAGTGTGTTCTGTATCGATTTTTTTTTTTTACTCAATTCTTCATATATTTTACATTTAATGGTCTTTTTTGTTTAGTTTCTAAGTATATTACTTAATTCTTGCCCACTCGAAAATTTTAACATTAGAGCTTCGTCGTGTAATAACCAGTGAGTTATAATTGAATCAAGATTTGTATTGTTCGCGAGAGTAAGAAATCCTTTAAATCGGTTAGCCATTACCCGTGCATCATCTGAGCTAATTGAAATGCAGTCAAACACAGCAGTAACACAACAGTGCAAAAAAAATGTCCGGTGGTTAATAGGAGAAAACATTATATTTTTAAACCGAACAAATCCGTCAAAGAATATTTTCGAAAAAAACGTCCAAAAATATAATGTTAGTATTTCAGGTTCGAATCCGGTACTATACGTTTCTCAAGCGTGACATTGATTATTGCGCCACAGCATTTGTTAACAAGATACTGTAAACACTTGCGTGATAGCAGTGATGATTGAAACGGACCAATGAGACCGCCGTATTTGATGACCGTTCTAAAGGGTCTAGGGTCTCTTTTATTGTTCAACGCGGTCCTACTGAACGCAAATTTGCTGCGCCGTGCGTTTATCAGAGAGAGACAGTAGACGCGGGTATGATGTTCTCGTAATTATTTTTGTCTTTCTTGAAACATTTTAAAATTTGAACATAGGTGTGGCCTTTCTGCATTTAATGGTTCATACGTCGTATTATGATATTACGTGATTTTATTTTATTATTTTATTCAGTAAACAGGACGCGTTCGATGAGAAAAAAAAATATACTCTGTGCGAGTTATTGAAATACCTACTTTTGTACTCACGCGCAATTATTATAAACATGTCTGATGAGATTTGAATACAAATTCCGTATACATTTTAAATAATACCTTTACGCCTAAGTACCTATAACGTGGTTTGGACAATAGTATACTATTTGTCTATTTTCTCGTTGTTTTCAGCATGACCGAGACAACGTTATAGGACGTCGCCATAACCTAAAATCACACGACGTCATATTAAGTATATCGTGTTCGAGTAGCTATTAAAATTATACAACGAAATAATGCACGTGAAAACGTACATTTGCAAACAGTTGTAAATTAATGATTTTTTTTGGCGAAGCTTTCAATATCAATTGATTTATAGTAGCGTTATTCATCCGCATGGCCAATAACAACAATGATTTCAATCTTAAGTCAGCCGCAGTCCAATTACATGAATACATTGCGAAGTTGATGGACTCTATCTGCGCAAATTGAATAGTTAGTGTTATCGGACGAATTTTAAATAAAAGTATTTTAATGTTTACTTGAATGTTTAAATTGTCAAATAAATAACAATATAAAAATAACTCTGAAGAGTAGAATACCAATACTGACGTAAGTTTGACAACCGAGTAAACTGAAAATAGTTTTGGTGACGTCCACACCTATAGATATATATATGTTTACAAAGCGCATCATATATTAAATCGTATTAATGAAATATAATATAACGCGATTTAATTCAATGTGTCAAGTGTAATTATCAAACCGCAATTTACCTTAATTAACTCATATGTCGATGTTGTAATTGCGATTGAAATAAGCGGAACGTACACTAAAACCATAGGCCATACAATAGAATAAAATGTCTTTAGTTTCCTGAAAGAAAAAAAAAAAACCACGTTTTGTAAAATTGTTTTTAAATTTTCGTTTACCTCAGGGGGGCAAATGATGTTGCGGGTTTGGCGAACCCGGGGTACCGAGCGCCTACAAGCGGAAAGCCCAGATAGTCAGGTGATTCCAGTGGGCATATAGCATATTGTTTTTGTAAATTAGAGTAATTAAACTTTATTGTTAACAATACTGTGATATCTCTGTGATAGAGGATTACAGTACTCCCATGGTACTTCTACCTGTTGTAAGAGGCGACGAATAGAGTTGCGCCAGGTCGACAGTTGGTGGAAAATTCTCTCAAACTGTACGAGGTGAGTTAAATTTGGCTTTGGTGGATAATCCCATATCGCCATACATGACGTTTAGGGCGTTGCACCCTCAATTCAAATTGCTGTTTTTAATTCAAGACAAGGTCGAGAAGGTTGCGGACCACTAAACCCTCCCCATTAATAAATCCCGGCTACACTGGTGGGTAATACGGTGCACGATCTTTGCAGATAATAATGTAACTTTGATAGGGGAAAATCCAGAAGAAGTTAGCAAGGTCTTGGTGTTTGTGACGTTTCATATCGGTAGTTTATACTTTATGCGTTATAAACACATGCAATTAATAATATTCATAGGTACCGATATAAAATTATATTTTATTTAATATAGGTACTTTCCTATTTTGGTTTGGTTTTTATTTTGAAGATAATTTTCTCAGTATAATATATTTTTTTTGTACAATTTCTCAAATACCGCCCGATAAAAAGGTAAGATAATGGGAACGGGTGCAGTCACTGGTGTTAGTGGGAAGTTGGGGAGGTAGGATACAGACGGGAATTTAATGTGTATCTGTAAGCAATGATTTGAACCACTGTTAACGAAAAACGATTTTGAGCGAATTTTAATTAATAGTGAGGCTTTTTCAACAATATAATAATATTAATAAAATAATAATAATGAGTAATATGTATAAGCTTACAAATAAAGTTGTTGTTGATCGATTATAACAGATTTAAAATCTTCATAATCCTTTGACGGATTCCTCTTGTTTTCTGAAAGTTTCAATGAAATTCATACATATTATTCAAATACTTTATACATTTTATTTAACTTAAAATAAAAAGAGCTGAAATCGTAGTACTTGCATCATGAATTTGTTCAATTTTCCCATTTTCTATTCCCGCTTTCCCAATAATTACTATGAAACCCCTTGGAAAATCAAAAAATAAACAACAAAACTAATTAGGTAACATTTGTTTTCAGAAAAGATGCAACACTTGATACATTGGAGCAAGATTTTCGGTAGAAAATAAATTGTTTAAAAAAAACACTCACACACACATCACAGTAAAACCAATAATTTATTCTCGCTTAGTTCAGAATCTAAAATTACTTAGTTTTAAATTTATTGAGTCAACAATCAGTTAATTTACTGGCCCATCCTTGTTCTTACCTATTTGAGTACTGTGTTCGTTTCCAATATTTTTGAACGTATGGTATAGCGTTTTATATTGAGCTATTATAGTCCAACAGAAATTCATCATAAACGTGTCAGCAATCATCGTAGTATACATAAGATATAGTATTATTAAAAATTCAATTGCATAAAATACAGAAAAATACTGATTGTAAGTATATAGAGTTATGAAGGGATAATGCATGTCAAAAATGTTTTTCATACGGTCATCTCTGTTGTAGTTTTTGAACAATAAGACAATAATCGGATACGCTGCCCATTGAAAAGTCACAATAAATATTATAAGGGAATAGAAATTCGTTTTTTGTATTGTTCTTTTACGACATTTTACCAATATTTTAATGTTTTCAGTACAATTTTTGCTCGTGAAGAAATTATTTCGTGAAACATTGATCATGTCCCAAATGTTGTCTGTGTTGTACAACAATACAGTCGTTTTCCACAAACAGCTATAAAAGTTAATTATAACCAAAATATTCGTAAAAATATTAATATCACCAAGCAGAAGACTATCTTCCATCTTGAAGAATAGGCCTGCGATTCCAAAAAAGACCAAAGACTGTATGAATACAGATAGTACAACGCAAAACAGCCAATAAACATTGTAACCGAAAATATGTGTACTATTTGGATCGCACATGTGATAGAAACGTAATCGTTTCATTATTGTCAAGTTAATACCAACATCTTGAGAATTGTACACGTTGATATCCATCGAACTAGAATTCTCAGTGCAATATCTGTATATCTACCTACAAAATGAGTGTTCATAATTATGTATACCTACTTACTTTTTCAAAGTTTAATGCAAAGTGCAGACTACTACAGACTGAGAGACTTGATAAATATTGTTTTTTTTTTTTATATTTCAATAGGCCAGTGGTAAATCTAGGGGGTGCGATTTTCTCCTCTTCCCTAATTCCGTAGTACTTTTAGTAAAATTTTAATTTTTCTTGTATTGTGGTATAGCAAATTTCATTGTTATAAATAATTTTGTCCTCTCCTTTTATAATTAAGGTCCAGACCTTAAGATATAGATCTGCTATTCTTCTAGGCAAGACTATTTAGTACATATTTCAATGTTTAAGAACGCGACTCGTTATTTATACCGAGTTCAGCATTAAAATTGCGCCTTTTTTTTATTTAGTTCTTTGAAGGAGAATGATGGAGTAGTTATTTATCAGCAATTTATATTTTGGTTCACACAAATAATTTACTACATTTTGTATTTAGTTACATTCACGTAAATGTAAATAGTAAATGCGTATTGTATGGGTGCATGAAAAACGTACGTGTTTTATTATACGGCGTTCATTCTTTTACTATTCGTGTATATATATAATAAACATAATAACTTTTATATTATAAATTATTGATATTTTATTCAACAAAGTAGTTGGGGGCTAAACAAAATCGTTGGTTTCTTCAATTTTACTACTATAGCCATAATCAGTGGCCAATGCCGTTATTTTTAAATGCAGTATCTGTATTTTAATTTTTCAATTTTTCAGACATTTTTTTCTCGAACATTTTGGTAGAATACTGTTATATAACTATTCAACTTTTATTATCAAGGTTAAATTCCTGCTATGCTGAGCAGTGGTGGCTCGAGATATTTTATTAGGTGGTTTAATAGTAGTATAAAACAGTAGTCAGTAGCCACTCCGTCTTTATAGTACCTACAGCCTATTAATTTTTATTTTATAACTGTATGCACCTCATTTAGTTTACCTATTAAAAAAAAAAAAAAAACCAAATAACAACAACTACTCAAATGTAAAAATTATTATAAAATGTACATGTACAATATTTAATAGGTTAGGAACAGATATTTCATTGAAATTATAGTAATAATTGTTTTTTTGTTGTAGGATTAAGAGAACATAATATCATCAACATTTCGTATGAAATCTGTTCATGAAATTTCGTAAACATTTGAAGCGGCGAATGGAAACTGAAACATAATTGACTTTTTTTCTAAAAGTCGATGTTTGTACACGCCGACGGAATTACAAATATCATATAAACTGTGATAAACCAAAAAAAACGTATGTGATAATAACTGGAAAAATCTATTATAAAACGGGAATGTATCAATAATATATTTTAAATCGAAAAATAAACTGTGTAGGTGTAATTTATCAAAATCGCTCAGGTTGCAGTATTATGAACTTATAAAATATACCTACCTTAACTGTTATTACCTATATTGTATTATAATATACGCACGACTCCAAGCAGATTGAATACTTTATTGGATAGCAGCTGTACGGAGAAAACTGTCAATCGAGAAGTATGTATTGTTGTGTATGTACTCCGACGACTACTGCGAGAGTAAGTATATTTTTTTATTTTCCTTTCGCAAAAAAAAAAAAAAAATCGATACTATTGAATAATAATTGCTTAATATCAACGTGTTTAATTTATTATTAGTATTTACCTTGACGATAATCATATACTCAACTAGGTAGATGAGTATAATGTTATACATGTATACTATACGTATTTAAGTGCTATATGTAGACCACGCAATAATCAAAAAAACTTTATGTCTTTATTGAAAAGAACACCGTTGTATTATTACCGCAATTACCGTACAATATATTGTACAATGTGCATACACGTATAAGTATAAGTATAGTCTGGAATAATTTATATTATGATGCACACATAATAATATCCAATTATATCGTTATATTTTAACCGTGTAAACATATTATATTTGCCTCCAAATGGGTATTATAATTTAAGTAGGTTCAGAGGTCCCGATGGTGACCCGTTTCCATTCTTCGTATAAATATTCTTTTTTAATATTCATATATTATTTATATGTATTACGATTACGTTGAAAGGCAGCAATAAATTACTAGGTGCACATTTTTTCGGTGTAAAAAATAACTATAATAATAGTAATTTGTATTATTGTGTGGAAAAAACTGCAGAGTGATCAACAATCTTTTTTTTTTGTATACACATAACAAACATAAATAAATAAAAAATAAAATTAAAAGAAAGTAAAAAAAAGAAAAAGAACCGATATTGCTGATGGTTATGCGCCATTGTTGTAAGTGATAAGTTGGAAAGATTGGATACGTAAGTTATTTAATTTATATCTGTAAGCAATGATAAGCCATTGCTAAAGAAAAACAGTTTTGAGCATAGTTCGTTTATACCTACATGATTTGTAAGTAGAATATTAATTTTTACGATTTTTTTTGAAATATGATCTTAAATCAGTTATAAAAAACAATTCTACATTACACAATCCGTGGCGAATATCGGCGGGGGGGGGGAGACTAGTGATCACCTCTCTTTTTTTGGGATTTTCGTCACCACCATTATATATTATTACTTACAACTCAATACTTAAGAATTTGTATAGGTAAATTGATAGAAAGTGGGTACAATGCAAGTACACGGACGACGTTTTAAACCAGATGTAGTTCTCTAGTAGAATAATGATAAAAGACCCTTTTTTTGTTGCATTTTGGATAAATATTCGTAGAGACTTACGACTGTAAGATAAAAAAATGAAAAATAAAATCTAATAAACATCGTAACGCAATGTATCGGAAATTCATGAACATTTCGATAACGTAAACGTTATTTCCGTAAATTGGAAATACAGCAGTCTCTACCTCTTATTTTTGTAGTTTATAACTGATTTTTACTTATTTTAATAACTAGAAAAAAAAAATAGGAATTATAATACTTTGCTTTTGATTTTTATAGTTTATGACTGATTTTTATTTATTTTACTTTTTACAACTTTACAAGTATCTAGTGTAGGAGTTGTGTCAACACTATGTCAATGTAAGAGATTACCAACTTTTGTAGGAATTCACCATCCCCCATTTAATCAATGCCTATACTATAGGTTCAATTTTTCAATAGGTAGTTCAATGTTCCCAGGTCGTTGAAGGTTTTTAAAATACACTGTCGAAAGATTGATTAATGATAACTATATATATTTACAATAGCTCAGACAAGTCGGTTTTCGAAAAAGTCCAGCTGTCTTTAATGATACTACACGAAGTTATTATTTTCTAACGGTAGGTATCAAATATGGGTGGTATGAGAACTAAATACAATGCGAACAATAATACGAATTGTAAACGGAATTTTCCATATTGCGTTCTTTTTTTTTTTTTGACCCTTTCGCACTTACAATTTCCCTTCCTAATAATCTCCAATCGTATTTTATACGCGCTGCTCGTTATTGTAATACGGTCTGCAAATTATAGTACGTGTCCGTCCGGTCTGAAACGTATAATAATATTAAACCATTGTACCATTATTATTATCATTATTACATTGGACTCGAGCAGCTCACGCGTTATACGTATTACAGTACAAGTACGTCTCTTTTAAACATCCAGTCTCCCGTCGGATGGGAAAAAATATAATATAAATCCCGTCGGACTTGTGATTTACAGTTTACGCGCGGCTGAGACAGCTTCCTCGTTTCCCATTGTTAACGTAACGATCGCGTCACACGGACACCGCGCACCCGACGTGAACACCTAATCGTACTACAGTGCCCTCCGTTTCTATATACCTATTTACACGATATTTCCGCCGGTACTTATTCCTCGTTAATACCTTCTCCCGTTTCCCCCGATGGCTGCAGCTCCTCAATACGTGCAATTTCGCCCGCCGACACCGGAAACTGCAGCCATTGTGTCCGGAAGTCCTCATGACTTTCATCGGATCATCTAGGTACCTGACGGCTATAGCTAGGTGATCAAAATACCGCTCAACTGGAGGTCCTGATGCCACTTTCAGTTAACAGTTACCTGGAAATATCACATTTTCATATATATTTTTTTTTAGATTCAAATTTAAAAAAAAATCTGTTGCCAAGGTTTTTCGAATAAATATTGATTATTATTTTAAGAATGCTGAATTACAATATATAATTTGTTTCTTCAAATTGGCTCGTATTTTCGAGATAATAATCTAATAATCTGAACATTTATAAACGAATATATGTCTGTTTGTCCTTAATGCATACTTCACTATTCATCCGATGAAACCTTGGGAAGATGTTCCAAGTTGTCCGAAGAAGGCTTATAGATAATTAAATCTACCCCCTATTGAATACCATTCCCTAAAATTAGATTTCTAGGTTTTTTAGTATACAAATCTGACTATTTTTGTTGATTTATATGTTACCTTGGTAACAAGGAAGAAAACATATTTTTGTTAATTTTTGAAGTGTAATCCCTGTGCTGTATGGGTAACTATGGCAATAGCATGTAATGATAATTTACATACATACATGATAGGTTTGGTTAGGTTAGGTTAACAAATAAAATATTTTTTTCAGTAGGTATAATATATTTTTCTATCGACAGCGGTTGTGCCAGCAAACTCAATAATGATATTTATAATGTTCTTGTAAAATCTGCTTTTAAAAATGGATATTAATTCGTATTTGCGAATCATAGTAAACAAAAAAATCTATAGTGAAAATATTTGCTTAGTTCGTTATTAAATAATTATCAAAATTCTATTTTAAAAGTCCGGAAAAATATTTCAACTTAACAGATCAGTTTCAAATTTTGCACAATTTTTTAATAACGGAGTTAGTTTATATTTAAGGGGAAAAATAAAAAAGTATTTTTCATATTTTTTTTTTTTTTTTTTATTAGTATTTAAGTATATACTATTTGATTTTTATAAGAATTAGTGATAATCTCAAAAACAAGAGCGACTTATACGTATGATTCTGAGATCTGAGACCGGATTCGAAATCAGAAGTGAAATTCCACATGAAATTCACACTCAACTCGTTGACCACAAAAACTTTGTTGACCAGTGTTATAGGTATATCCTAATACATGTTATACTAAAAATTATATTTTCCAAATTTAAGTTTGCTCGCATTGGAAACTAGACAAAACTGATCATTTTTCCCAAAGACGTATAATAATATATACAGGTAAGTACATTTTAGCAATTGACGATTGGCTAACCGTCCGACTATTTAATTTGAATGTCTAATCGACTTGCGTACGCGACGACGTGATATATCTAACAACCGTGTGCATAACATAATGCGTGTCAAATACCTCTTGACTCCGGAAGAACGCCTCGGGGAACCCATTATCGTTTATGGTGTATACAACACGTGTATTACCCGTCTGTGATTAACGGTCTTGCCTGTAATTTGGCCGACACCATAATTTAATCCATATTTTAATCTATGGACAGTGCCTATAGAAAAAAAAAAAAAAAAAAAAAAAAAAAATCGTATACAAATAAATAAAGAGAAATCGCTATAATATTTTATATAAATTACCATTTTAAATTCCGAGTGCACGGTGCGAGAAATTTAGTTGATGGGGACGTTTTTTTTTTATTTGTCAAGTAATTTCTATAATAATTGAAATAAAAAAAAAAAAAACGGAAAAACGTATATGAAAAACGGGAACGTTTGCGGCGTTAACTGTTTCATTATTCTGGGTTTTTTTTTTTTTTTTTTTTAGAATTCTGTTAAATAAAATTTGTCTAGACATTTTAGGTTTCTACCTTAAACTTATACAGAATACTTATACTTGGCAGTATCAGATTTTGCGTGTGTACGTTTAAACAACTTTTTCCGCATAGAAATCCGGAAATTAAGTAAAAAACAAACATAAAAACTCGGAATTGTCAGCGTATATATTTTACACTAACCCTTTCTAGACGTAGTACGTGGTTTGCAATGCCGGTTTTAGTCAAAATTGATTTTGTCTTTTCGTAAGTGGGTACTATTATCGTATTATTATTGTACAGTCATAGGTACATTATAGATATACTTAACATTATTAGACAGATAATACGGAAATCAAAATTATTTACTCGACAAAACAAATATGAACATTTTTTCTAAACATGTGTATATAACTGATACCATTAAAGAAATAATTCCTGTATACTTAGGACAAAACACACACATATACCAAAACAAAAAAATGTATATTATATGTATGTTATGCATATTACATATATATAACTCTCAAATTCAATTTTTTTTTTTTTTTTTATCAGATTCTAAACGTTTACCTACTGTTGTACTTACAGTACGATCAATTAAAAAAAAAAAAATATTGTTTTTTACTTTAAAGGATAACTGTAAATCCATAGCTTATTTTTGTTTGTCGTAAATCATGTACCTTGAGTATTGCCAACATCCAAGTGAAAATTTCATTTATTGATCAAAACTGAGAAATAGTATAGGAATAACATTTCTATCGTTAGTTTCGTCATTACTCATTACTCTAGAACGAGTCATGATGATATTTAACGATAAATATAAAAATGAAAGTACCTATCTGTAGGTATTTGTTCTTTGTAAACTATTGTTTTTAACGTCTGTCTTAAAACGTTTGTTAGTCATAAATAAAATGTATTGTTTCCTAATTATAATGAAAATATAGAGTTCAAAGTATTTGAAATATTTTTCGAATCAAAAGTTTAAACTTAAAATTGTTTTCCCACAATATAGGTCAGCGGTCACAAACCAGTGGTCTATGAGAACATTTTGGTGGCCACAGACAAATTTGAAAATTTAATAAATTATGTTATAAGTAAAACAAAATCCTTTATTATTTTTTTTTTCTCGTAGAACATTATTTATGAAAAAAAGGTGTTACAACGAAACATATTCTATCTATAAAAATCATAATAATACCTAGCTGGTATCTAAATCTCAAAATATTTCGTAAAAACAACGAATTAAATTTAACACATTAAATATTGTGAATTGAGTTATCGGAGTGTAATATTTTCACAGCAGATAGGTACTTGTTAGAAGGAAGTGGACCGTCCATAAAATTGTTCCCTGTTTGTGAAAAACGTTTCGCAAGGGTAAGAATCATTTGAGCTATACAATCATAATAATATAAGAAATCAAATTTTCACTATAAAAAAAACATATAAATTGTAGAGCTTTGTCACTAGAGTTGGATTTTCTGATAACCGACTTGTTGCTGTTACAATATTTCATGGTTTTTTTTTTTTTTATTTATAATTAATCCTCCTCCCCCATTACACGGTTCAAAAAAATTATCTTATAACCTTTTGGCAATGATCAAGAGTTGAACAAAAAAGTTATGTCAAAATAGGTAAAGTAGTTCTAGAGATTTTTGCTTACATAAAAAAACAAACGGTAGTATCGAAAGTTGGAAGTTCAATCCTTTTAAAGGCAAATCCTCAATAATAATTCTATTCGTACGTGGCACATTTTAACCAAGCCACTGTTATTTTCATGAGTTTGTAAGGGTAAACCCATTTCGTATGAAAACATGAAATCTAAGCATAAAAATGGTAGGTGGTAGGAGGTTGAAAATTGAAATTAATAAAAGACACGTCTTTGATACTTACACCATGCACATACAAAATGTCATCCCCCGGCTAAAATACACCCTCCTCCCGCAATAATATGGTTAAGTTTATATTTAAACTCAACTCAAATTACATTTCTTCAATATCCGCTTATGAAAAAAAACTCAACGAATTTAATAAAAATAAAAAGTTGATGAAAGTTGAAAACGTCAAAATGTTTAGAAGAATAACAATGGAAATATTTACGTGGGACACCCCGTACATAATTGAAACTGTACAAAACAACAGTTTCGACAAAAAAAGAAAACGTTACATTTTTTTTTTAACGCTCTTAAAATTGCCTATCCGCGACCCCTTAAATAACTAGTTGGTTCGCGTACTTTCAATAGTTTCTAGTTTCGTAGTAACCGTTCTTTTTAAATGTTAACACACATTTTTATCATCTGTAACTGGGAGATATCAGGGTTACATAAATAATATAATACACGCAGGTACCTCGAAATCAGTAATTTTCATTCTGTACGTTACATTAAGTGCTGTATTACGGTATTAAAATATAATACGCGTTTGTTTTAGTGTAATTGCACATACCATAACCGAACGCCGTGATATAACATTACATTTAACGGACGGCGCATTTCTTAAATACCTACAGATACTTTCATTATGTCCGGTTTTACGCGGTAGGCATCTATATAATAATACTGTATCGTGTATAATATTATTAATGAACATTCTCACACGTATATAAAAAAAAAAAAAAAAAAAATCTGTAAAAATGCCGATTATCGCTATACAGTATGCCGATACAATATCATATTATACGAGCAGAAGTTGTTTGTAATCAATATAATACGCGAGATAACTGGTCATACCTATTCTCATCGGCCAATTATCAGTAATAATTGGATAATTTTGAATCCAAACAACAATTCAACAGATCTATAAAAGCGCAGACGTAATATTTTCTGAAATGTTCATATTGTATTAATACATGAGTACTTATAGATACGAACTTGGATTCGACTGATCCGAGTGTTAAATATGAGTTACTCAAATGTTTTTAGCAATAAAACAAAATGTATAGTATTTCTAAGTATTTAAATTGTAGAATATTATAAGAATATTGTGAAATCGTTTTCAATCACACGAATATATTTTGAAGATTTTAGATTCAGAGTGGAGCGGAGAAGCTTATGGTTTTACAAAGATGTTCATTTTTTTCTTTAATCTGAGCGCAACTTTTCTACCAAAAATCTTACTCTTATTTTTAAGTGCGGCGTCTTTTCTGAAAGAAAATTGGACTGGAAAGTACTTTAGAAAGGTAATTTTTCGATTTCCCCAGGATTTTTTCCAACAAATTAGAAAAACCAGGGAAAAAACGGGAAAATGTACGAAATAAAGGTAACGGTTGATAAAAATATTACAAACCAGCAATTTTGCTCAAATTTACAATGATAGCACTTTTCCTTAAAGGATATCTGACTGGGAAGGTACTTTAAGAAGGTAGTTTTTTGATTTTCCACAATACATGGGAAAACTGGGAAAACCATAGGAAAAACGGGAATATAGGTACAATATTAAACAAATATTATTAATGAAAATATATAATGCTTGTGTAATTATTTTACCATAATGTGGCGTATATATTGTAGACAAAGTAACACTATCAACTGAACTCCACTCAGAATCGTTTTTTCGTTAGCAATAGTTTATCGTTGCTTACGGATATACATTAAATTTCCCCTCTACTACCTTCCCAACTTCTCACATACAATAGTCCGTCTTTTTAATTGTTTGAACCCAGTCATATTAGATAAGGATTATTATCGCATAACACGATGTCACATTAACCGCGTGTATATTAGGTATATTAATTTTCGACAAAAATCGATATCCGTTTCGATTTGATCGCTTAAGAGCCCGTTCAATTTTTATTTATTACTACCTACCTAGTACTACACTAGGTTTACTTTCATCATTGTCCCATCGAAGTTTCTATACACTGTATATTATATACGTATGCACTATACTTACACTTTTATTACTATCTTTCTATAGATGTAAGTAATTTTGATTGGCGAGCCATTGTGTTTTGCAGAATTGATCTTTATGTATTATGTCCGTATTAGTACAACAGTACTTATTCGATAGTTATTATTGCTCGGTGACACTTAACAGTGTCGCCGTGTCCGCTCGCAATAATTCTACAGCGACAACGTATCACGCGTCCGTCTAAAATAAACTATAGCTATCGGGTCATCCGTGATTGTTTATAATATAATATATGTGTACATTTTTTTTTCACTTTATAGGTAAGTATTTGTAATTTGAGAGTTTTGTTCGCGGTTGTTGTTGAGCAATATTATTCTATTCGGTTTATTTATTGCATGCACTAAAATTACGTGTTAAACGGTCACGATTTGTGATAGGTAATCGGTTGTAAATTCCGACCGGGTTTGACATATTTCAGTAACCAACACAACGAGGATGTTTTGTGTGAAATAAATCAAACAGCAAGATGAGTGTTGTAGTTTATTGAGCATCAAAAAGGTTTTTAACATATTATTTTATTGAGAATTTATATTGCAGCCTGTAGGTATTCATGTATTATATTTCAACGTCATTGAAATAAATAATAATACACGTAGGTACATTTTTTTTTTTTCTTAGATTCTTAGTGAAACGATGAGGAATGTATTGGCTTTTTTTTTTTGTGTACCTATAAACAACTTTTCTATACGTTTTTTCAATCAACAACTTTATAGGAATTTTCTTGTAGCATTTTTGATCTAGTTGGTGTATTGAGAAAGTAATTTTTAGGTTCTGAACTGCGCAAGGAATGTATTGGTTTTACAATGATTTTAATTATTTTTTTTTTTATCTGTGAATAACTTTTCTACCAGAAATTTTGCTCCGATTTCCAAAGCACTTTTTTTCAAAGGAAATTTGATTGGTGTGGTACTTTAGATAAGATATTTTTTTATTTATCTAGGAGTTTTCATAATGAACGGAAAAAACCACGATCTATAGACATTCGAATTATTGAATGCCACTTAAGTTTAAAAATGTATTCATTTCCATACTATTGAGTTATGATTTATATAAAATAGGTTTTAAAGTTATCCGTGATTATGGCAGATTTATGCTACACGGTATCACACAAATCGACTTACGGGCTGCTTAAGCCACGCCAGAGGTCGAATAAATCTTATAAGCTTTCACGCTCCAATCTGAGTAAAATTTATTCACAAAACCGTAAATAATGTATAATGGTAGGTAATGAATAAATGCTTTTTATTTATTTTATACTATACAAATTATAGGTGATGACAATCCAAATTCACCAAGTCTAAATACAATTGACAAAGTTTTAAAGTAAAATTGGAGTTTCAACTGATATTTAATAAAAACACATTAAAAAATCCGTATGTAAAATCCCATAAAAAAAAAAAATATGTAAAAGTAGATGTTGGCTTAACACTTGACACTTAAAAAATCGCATATTCTTCTAGCTATAGTAAAAGATAGCAGAACCTTGTTTAGAAAAAAAACCCAATACTTAATTTTTTATAATATGTACCTACAAAAAATTATTCAGAGAATTAATCGCTTATTTTAAATTAATAAATGAATAATTAATAAACAATTTTCGTAGCTAATATTTTTTATAATACAATTTTTAAAGCATTACAAAAAAATCAAACAGCTGCTATAATTTAATTTATATATAGTACATAATAATAACAATGATCTGATAAAATATTAAATACCTACATCATAAGAGTATGGAATACAAAATAGTACTTGGAGCCTTGTATGCCAAACTTGAAATTTTGTGAGTTGATGCACATAGATTATATTGGCATTATATTAATATGTCCATTCGAATGAAAAAATTAGTCTTGGTTTGTAAGTATTTAAAACACGTCAAACAATATCCGAGTCAATTAGTTACATCATTTTTCTTTTTTTAAAACAAAATAATAATTACAACTATTGAAATAACAAAGTTACATAGTTAATGTTAATAAAAGATAACGTCCCATCAATAATAGTGTTGTTGCTATAGAGATTATTTATTGAACGACAATCATCCGTTTTACAGCTAAGGTTTTCTGCCATTAATATCACTCAAACAGAAAACGACATAGGAACATTTTTTGTTGAATTTTTAATCTAGTTCACTAGTAAGCTGTTTGTTTTTGATTTTTCTGATTGTTTTGGTCATGATTTAAAAAAAAAAACAAAAAAACTGGAGTATTACGAAAAATGAAAACTGTCATATTTACGGCGCTAGGATTCTTTTATTTTAAATTTCTACGGTTTATATTTTCTACTAAACATTTTGCTTCAAAAGAAAAACAATAGGAGATCTTTTTTTGTTGTATTTTTAATCTAGTTGGTGATCAATAAAGTCGTTTTATGATTTTTTTAATAATTGAGAAAATCCGAAAAATCGTAAAAATAATAGTAAAATGTACGAAAATAATACTTTTGTTATTTTAAATTATATTTTATTCTTGTTTTAATTCAGTTAAAAATGTTTATAGATTACACATTTGGATAGAAACATTATGTCGTAATAAAATATTGAAAACATTTGAGTCATTTTAAGCTATTTATAAACATTTAAATTTTGCGAGCTTTTACTTAATTTTTATTTATTATGTATTTTGTAAATAAAATTAGACTAAACCGAAATGCTTGACTATTTGACAGGTTTATTATATGTTGTATTTAATGAAAAAAAAAATAAATATAATATATTATTTATTTTTTATATAAAAATGTTTAAAATAATAAATATTACGAACTTTTAAAACATGTATAACCAAACTTCTTCTGAATTGTTTTGTCATTACATTTACTTACTTATTAATCTTAAGTGTTTTTACATTCTAAGTGGAGCGAGGAATGCATTGTTTTTTTTTTTTTATGTGAACACTTTTTGTTAGAAAGCATACTCCGATTATTAAGTATAGCACCTTTTCTGAAAGAAAATGTTCTCTGGGTGGTACTCAAAAGAAGTTATGTCTTGAAATTCTCATTAATATTCGAAATAATGAGGAAAACTTCGGTTTATAGTTAAAAAAACATCGAGAGTTAAAAAATAAGATTGTCATCGGCAACCGTTTTTATTATTAAGTTTTCATTATTTTAATATTTTTTAAATAACCATTGTTGTCATGGAAACGCACATTATTGTTGTAATAATTTTACCATAAAATGATATATACCATATATTGTATTGTTGACAAAGCAACACTATCCTATCTTGTATCTTATCTTCTGAACTTCCCACCTACAACAATGACTACTCCCACGTGCGAAGTATGTTCGTCTTTTTTTTTTTTAATAACTAAAATAACTATTATTCACTATTATTAACATTTTTAGTTTGTCGTTAACAATCAAACTAAATAAAAAGGGAATAAAGACATCTCGAAGTTATTTTCAAAGCAAGCAATTTCCAATTGTTAGCTTCATACTAACAAAATCTTATCAAAACCAAGACAAAGGGATATCAGGAATAGATCCACTCTATGAGCCGTATTTACATAGTATTTTTTTATTTTATACAAATTGGAAGTTCAAATGCAAATTTTCAAAACTATTATGAAACCAAGGAATTATAAATGTTTAGTTGTATTGATAAGTATCAAAATATTCAAAGTTTATTATTATACTACGTAAGCAATATTCTTAAAAGTTTATGTCAAAATAGATAGTAAATTTCACTTTAAGCTTTACATACTACGCGTTCGAAAGTGATTAGGACGTTACGATTTTAAAAACGCTAACGTGCCATTTAATAAGAGATTTCATTAATTATAGATTTCGACTTGATTATTAAAAAATAAACTAAAAGACAAGTAAATCGAGCAAATTCAAGTTCTAATAGTGTTCTCTTTGTGTCATGTGTGATAGATGATAATTTTCAGAAAAATAAATTCTATACAACGGCTATCTTAAAATTTTCCAAAAATGATAAAATAAAATTTAATTTTTTTAATTCAAATATAAATATTTGTAGTCCTTATCCCTGTGAGTAATAATAAAATAAAAAAAACAAAATTTGATTATTTTTATTATCTCCGGAGATATTCAAGTGGTGACAGTTCGTGGGATAGCCTGTATATTACACATTTTGCTTCATCAGCACTAATAGAAATATTCATATTATTTTCATTTTGAAATTGTATTATTCTCGATCGTAACTTATTATATTTCGTTTGATAATTCGATATTATCAAAAGTTAATTGGTCCTTATATACCTCTTTAAAATACGGTCACCGTTGAATCACTGAAATGACTCACTGGTAAAATACTACGAATTTTTTGTTTCACAACTATAAATGAATACAAATTTTTTCTAATTAACTATAAACGCACAAATAGCGTGAAAGTCAATGGAATTTAGTATGGTTTACGTGGATTGGACTATTGCGATAGTGATTTTTGTCGGTTTACCTATACTTAGTTTAATGCGCGCAAATTACATTTCTAATCTACATAGCTAGTCGTTTTTACCTAAATTATCTCCGGCACACCTGCAATGTGACGTACAATTAGGATATAAACGACGGATTGCATTATTGATCGAAAACATATAAATCGATAACATCTGTGAAATATACACACGAAATTCGGTATTTTTACTTTCAAAGTTATAGAAATATATATATATATATATATATATATATATAAATTTATATTTCTTTGAGTAACTTGTATCTTAACTTAGTTTTCTAATAAAATGAAAGTAACTGCAATAAATCAATAAGACTTGACTACTAAAATTAAGTAGGTAACTGGTAATTGCTTAGAGAAGACCTTAAGGTCCCGAGAAAAAGGTACGGAGAACAAACGGTGTAGGACCGGGGTGCACGGAGAGGTGTAGTGGCCCCGATTTTCGGTAACAATTTTGAAAATGTGATCAGACTACGATTAACAATTTGTGCGATTAAAATAACAATTATCGGCATAGGTGATTTTAAGTGAATTTTACGAAATGCGGGCGCCGGTGTTACGTACCTAATAACAATATTACAGTACACGTATTGAATTTTACGCGGTTTTTCGTAATGGACATTTTTTATTCGATATATCAGCAGAAGGAGGCGACCGCGAACGTATCGACGCTGTCAGAAGACTTGTGGACGTTTCGCCGTGGTCACGGTTTGCGCAGTTTGGATTTTCACTCTGTCGTTGGCTCGGCCGGACTTGGGAGGCGACTGTGGCCGCAACTGGACCACGGCCCGGTCCTCGTGCTCGCACGGGCCACCGCGCAGGTACTCGGCGGCCGGCAGCCTGGCCAACAGGTGCACCCCGGTCGCGTCGTCGAACCGCGAGCGGCTTCGTGGACGGCTGACCAGGCCCACCGACTGCGCGTAATCGAACAGTGAAGTCGCCCGTTCCGCCGTGGCCAACGTCTTACCGGTCGTGCGCCGTACGGTGGCTATCATGCAGTCGTGTCTGACCAGGTGCTCGTAGTACTGGCCGTGTATGTCGTGAATGGACCGGCGGCGGCCGATTCCGGTCCGATCGTTGTCCGGCGGCAGACCGTACAGCCACCTCACGTTCTTTGATATGTACTGAAAAACAGAGCGAGGCAAAATGTACTGAAAATTGAAATACTCACTAGGGCGTGGACGTTTAAGGAAGCCAACCCCACTCAGAATCGTTTTTCGTTAGCAATGACTAACCGTTCAGATACACGTTAAATTTCCCTTCTACCTGCCCGATTTATCACCAACAACAGTGACCCGTTTTTTTATTTTCATATTTTCAAATCAGCGGCGAATATTTTGCTATGTGCATAGTGACCAACGATTTTTAGGATAAAAAGCACAAATTAAAATTGAATGATATAATAAATATAAGTATAAAGTTTGGTATTAAACATCATTTATAACCGATATAAATTACATATGTTTACATGTTTATTAAATCACACTGATCATTTTTTGGTTTCTCTAGTTAAAAAAATCTAACCATTCAAATATTTTGTACACTATCAATGGTTTTGGATTTTCGTTATGTTAATTTAACTAATAAATGTTTAATAATCTTGTATCTTTCAGCGCAAAATTGTATTACTTGTTACCACAATAAAAAGTATCTTGATACAAGATTAAACATTAAATAAACTAAATAATCTGGGAAAATCTGTACAACATTAAACAAATATTGAAGACAATATATAAAACCTATTTAATTATTTTACTATGAAATGACATAAATTGTTGACAAAACATCATTATCAACTAAACTCCGCTCAGAATCGTCTTTTCATAAGCAATTGTTTATCGTTGCTTACAGGTATATATTGAATTATCCATAACGGTGGCTGCACCCGTCCCCATTATCCTAGGACGTCATTTATATGATGCGATTAACCGAAAGACGGACTTGTGCATAAAACATAAGTAAACAGGTTGTAATTCGAAATAACGCGTACACGGGTTACTTTAGGGGAGCGTACAGACGAAGTTTAATTCTGAGGAAAAATCGTATCGTATCGTTTTAAAGTTAGCTAATTAAATATTTGTTTATGAAGGTATCTGTTACGATTTCTTACAGTCGAGTATTGATCATATAGGTACAGCATTACATTCAAATTCCATCTATATTAATACGACTTCATAGGTACATACCGTAGAGAGGGACTGTATGCCTATATGAAAAAGCCGCAGATAAATGTGTTTATTATCTGAAAACGCTTAATATTTTGATAGCTGATAAACCACGCGTGATATAACTGTCAGTTACGAATATTTTTGTTGAAAAATTACATTGAAATCGTTTAAATAATATTTATGTGTAATTTTTATCGTGCGCAATTCGATTGCTCTTGGACTACAATCCCAACGACGCCCATAAAAGAATATTTTATTATTATTTTTTTTTTTGTATTTTGTTGACTGAAAATCCATATTTTACAGGTTATGTTATTATTTTTATTACGATTTATTTCCCACTAATTTACTCATGTACACATATATATGTATTGAATGCATATTTTACAATGAATATATTATTGTATAATATTTTATTCTACATCGTTTAGTCATAATTGTCGTTATACAATACACCGATATAGAAACGAGACCCTAAATAAGAATCTTTTTAGTATATTACAATAGTCACCTTGTATTTTTTACACATATAATATTATAATATCTCGTATTTTAATCTTCACATAAATAACCAAAGTGCGTTACGTATGAATCATATAGTGAACGTTAGAGTATTGTTATATTATGGTCTTTTTTAAATCTTGTTTCGCTATTCTTACATTATGACGCATTTGATTATTATTATTATTAGGTATAGTAGGAACCTAAGTAATTCGATTGTTTGTGCGCAACCGATGAGACTATACACATTCTAAGGATACACGTAGGATTAATAAAATATTGTCCATTTAACCTTCGGTGTACATTTACCTGCAGATAAATACATAAATAGTTTAGATACGCAATCGAAATCAGAACACGAATCGCTTAACGTGGCGTGTATGAACATTCAACAACAAATTACGATTCGTGTTTAGAATCGCGTCAAATTATTGTCAAAAAATATTATAATATTATATTGTTTCGAACGCATTTCGTCAAATAATTTTACCTACTCCGTATATAATTAAAAATAATGCATTAATAGAGTCATGATAATATTTTCTTTTTGGGAGTGCAAGGTTTCAAGCAAGTAGTTTTGAAACTTCATCGGATCATATGGAAATATCTATATACACACTATCCTGCATTTGATTTTCTTCATTGACCATAAGTTACATCAAAATAAATAGTAAAGATCAATTCAAAACTAAAATATGGTGAAAAATTGATTACTTTAGCTATGAAAACCAATAAATAATGAATAGAAAGCTTTATATCTATAACTGTTGTACAAACAAAACGATCTAAAAAAAAAAAATGTATAATATTTTAAATAAGCGGATACCGGCGACTTTTGAGTTTAGTATAATATACATCTATCATTTAAATACTAAAAGACAATTTAATTTTAATTTGTAACCTATAGGTAATAAATAATAATGCAATATTTCAGTAGGCCAATTTGGATTATATTAAAAATAAGGGGCGCAACAGCACACCCTGCTCTTCTCAAATGACGCCCCCTCGCGAGTGTGAAATTCATACTCATCTTGTCCGTTTACTTGTTCGTTGTTTACAGACAAATTTAAAAATATTCGAATTTATAACAACCAATCATATATTATAATAGTACTTATTATACATATTTTTTGGTAATAATCGATGTAATAATTAATTTGGTTTGTCGTTAAGTTTGATTTTTAACGGTTTGAAGGATTTTTCGAGGTTTAAATGGTTCAAGCTCGACTCGCCGACTACTCGTTTCGCTAACGCGTAAACCGGTATCTGGTAATCATGAGAAAAGTTCCGATTCGCCAACAAATCGTAGTCTCACAAAATACAAAAATAATATTTATGTGGAAAGATATTAAAATGAAAGTCGATAGGGTCTAATACGTAGCACACAATTCCTAGTTTAAGTTAAATTACATGCAATTGCACTTGAGGAACACCAAGTAGAACGAGTTTAAAAATTATATTTAGTACATTTATAAAATTGTACCTGTATATATATAAATAAATATAAACGAAATTTAACTGTGTTCAATACGGACTTCAAATATTATTATACAATAGTTTACAATTTATAAACAAGTATAAATTATAAATTATAATATAGAAACAAGTATAAATTACAAATTATAATATTTAATAAGTCGATATTAATAGTATTATTTTAAAGTTTAAAATAAGAAAAACACGTTTAGCATTTCGTTCTTCATAAATATTTGAATGACGGAACGTCGTAATTATATACATTGACTTATAAATATATTTATAAGTCAATGAAATGGGCACCCGATTAAGATATTTAGTGGAGTTTTTTCAATTGTAGTGAATACGAATGATCTGTCTTAATAGATCATCTTAAACAAACGCCATTTTCGGCGTCATCGGCATGGTAACGATCAGTGGAGCGGGATAATAGAAACGGTTTGCGTAAAATATCCGAACATTTTTCATCAGAACAGTAGTTTAGCCGACAAATAGTATTTTTTAAAAATATAACGTAGAGTCGTATTTGGTCAGAACCGTATGCAACCAAAAAAAAAAATTTCGTAACGTATTTCGACCGAAAGATAATATTGTTCGATTATGTTATAATTTATAATGATATCAAATAAATACTCTCATAGTTGTTGTATTTTTAAGATAATGGGGGTGGGGGGGGGTGTATTACTTCCTCTACTCTGCGCACTCCACACGGTTCGGATCAAGATGTATTTTGTAAATGATTAATTTTTCAAACTTTGTAACTAATTATTCCATTCGGTTGGATTGATACAGCTCGATAGTAATACAATTTACAATATTATTTAAAAAAAAAAATAATAATAATTATAATAACTACTTAGGTTATAATAGATAACCTACTTGTTCAAACGTATCATCATCGCTGTGTTTATGCAATAATAATAATATGTTATTCTCGAAAGTTCTTACCTTCATGTGATCAAAGTCCGTAATATTAATAGAAGGTAGTGTTTGACAATTAATCAAAATTAATTTTCTACCGTCAATACAGTTCTCCTTGAAAGCAGCCTGTAAATCATACGCCTAGTTTTAATTTGGGCTACAAACAAGTATGATAAATTAATATAATGTTATTTTCGAGTTGGATGCTTTTGCAGCACTCGTATAGGTAATGATAGTTACATTATTCATAATTTTCCAAACGTTTAAATCAATATAACGTCAAGCCGTATATATTTATTATAACATAATATGATATTTTATAACAATATTTACCACGTATTGCGGCAATCGTAGCCCGTACTGTACCCAATCACCGACATCCGATACTGACCACGACCAACTCAAAGGTTCTTGTAGTTTGTTAAGCGCATTTCCTGCCATTTCGAATAATGTTTTGGGAACATAAACATCCCTGCGGTAGAACGAAATTATTATATAAATGATTGGGTAATTGACCAAGCATGTTTTATAATCATCGATCGCTGTGTAATTATGATTTTTTCTCTACGAATATGATGATGTCATTACTAAACGGAATCTCGTCGGTAATTAAGATTTATATCAAATTACATTAAAATCACAATACGTTTGCATAGTGCATAGGTATTAGATGGTACTATTATTCTCGAAATAACGAATATGCAATAATTACCTCGTCCACAGCGGCTACGCAATGGCTGTTATACGGGCCGAACATCTCTAATAAAACATTAACTCTTTTGACCGAAGAATTATAGGAAAATATAATCAACTTTACATATTCGTACAGTGTAATCTCGTTAAAAGAAATCGCGTTTTTTTTTTAATAAATCGAACTGTTGGTTTTGTTTGATAGTATTATTTCGGAATAGCTTTAATATTATTTATTTATTTTATTTTATACCGAAAAAATCACGGCATTCGAGTTATGCTTAACCGAAATGCACTCAAAATTGTTGTTCGTTCGCAAAAATTGATCGTTGCGTAGTGCGTACAGTTATAAATTTAATTACTCTGTATATATTTAGTCGTATAAATTCCCATATTCTCATCTACAGCCGCAGTACAATACAACGGCAGTATCGAATTATTTTTTTATATTCCGTGTGGAGCGAGTATATGAATATGCAAACTAAATCATTAAATAATGTTAAGTATTATTAATCGAGTATTAACCGTTTGTGAATTTAACCGCTTCATACATCGGAAGTCAACCGGATTAATATAATATTGGCAATACCAATATTATTGTTTATAAATGAATATACGAATTAGACGACTTAAATTTAAACAATGCGGTGGGTTCTTATAGAATACAAAAATTAATACATTGTAACTACTTACTCAGTACTTACATATTAAGTTTACAATACGAATTATCCGAGTATTATTTTTAAAGAAATACAAATTATCCGGATTTTACTGATTTTAAAGAAACCACTAGATAATTAAAAATATATTACTATTTATTGTTAAATATTTACATTTTGCCATGGTTATTTTTGTTTAAATACACATTATATACATTTGATACATTTTTTAAAAACGTTTTCAAAATATAATTATATAATAATAAATATTTGATCAAACATTGTAATGTTACGATTATATTGGTATTAATTTTGTAACAAATAATGCCATTGCATTTAGCGAGCACAGTAATATCTATATATACCTAATAAAATTTAACTGGTAACTATTAGTTTTATTAGCTGACAGTGAAAAAAACTAATAGAATTTTAGAATTTGGAAGACAGATGGGGTATAATATTTTAGAACATTTTAAGACATTTTTGATGGTACATTTTATATTAGTCCTTCATGGCTTCATTGTATCCTCAAGTATAAATTATTCTGGCTATTCTGGATATGGATGGGATTCATCCAGTGATATACGAACTATTAAGAAATAAAAAAGGGGAAACTTATCGACAATTTTTTCAAACGTTAATCAATTTAAATCCTGGATTTTTACGGCGGCGTTCTATTTCAATCAATTTTGAAATTGCTGTTATTTTTGCAATTAATGAAGCATTTTCTAAAGTTAATATACATAGATGTTATTATCATTTGATAAAACATTAAAAAAAAAAAAAAAGGGGGGACATAGGAATAATCTCAAATTATAGTAATGATGCTAATTTTTCTGTAATGCTAAAAAAAAAAAAAAAATAACAACGATAATAAAAATAAAATTATACTGTTTTTAAGATGAATTGCAAACAACGTTTTGTTAGGTTAATTTAAACGACGGCATTCATTTTTTAATTAAATTTGTTGTACTTATTTCTAAAATGTACTATTAATTTTTATATTCAATAAATTATTTTTTTTTTTTATCAAATAAACTACAAAATTATATTATGTTAACACAAATGCTATACGAAAAATATTACGATTTTAAATACATAATTTGCTGTCAAAACTGATTGATCGGTCGGTGACAGCGCGGTGTCAAAACGGCGAGCGCCGACAAACATACTAGACCGCAGATAAACCTTGATAATCAATTCTCTAAGTTCGTCAGATATTTACGATACACGCGCTGCATAAATCTAAGTTTATTTCCGATCCGATCTAATCGTTTTCATGTTCCGACAATATTATTGCATTACGCATAGTAAATCGCGTTGAGCGTATCGCACTATGCGTACATATGGATTTGTTGTCTCGAACGTCCAACGATTGTCGTATTACGAACGCGCAACACGTGTAGCGAATTTGCGATTAGACTAACCAATTCTCTATTAATATGTTAAGTTAATTGTGACCCATTATCAGAGTTCAAAGGGAAGAACTGTGTTCATACGTCGGTTTTTTTTCTCGATATTTTAATTTTTAAACGAGCTACGAAGACGGAGACGACAAATGCACGGGTGGGGTCGCATTCTCTCAAGTGGGCATTTTGTTTTAAAACCAATTATAAACGCAGGTAAACACATAATAATTTTGTCTTTCGTTCCCGCAAAACAATATCACCATTAAATTCTCACGGTGAAGAATGAATAGCTGCAGTTACGAATTAGGCCCGCGGAGAAAATAGTAAAAGTGTTAAAGTTTTAAACGTTGCGACGGATGTATGTTTGTTCGTTCGGTGTCGGTCGATCGTCCGGATTATCCATCCGATACGCGCGTGATCAATGTGCCGGGAAAATGAAAACGACACCGCAAACACGAACATCGTCAATAATAACATAAATAATCGCTTTCGAAATGTTGCACGTTGCTAAATCAACGATATATAATAATTAGGGCTGGGAACGCAATGTCGTAATGCATTATAAAACTCTGAAAATGTACTGAAAAAAATAAGCTTTTATACAGAAAAAAAATTAAAAACAATGAAAATAAAAATCAATTAAAAAAATTTTTTAATTGAAATACCAAAAAAAAAAAAATTTTTTTAATTGAAATACCAAAAAAAAAAAAAATTGAAAATAATAAAATAATACATTTCGTAAATTTTGCCGTTCTTTCTACATTTTTTTTTTTTTTTTGGTTTTACTCAATTATTTGAAAAATTAAAAATACAACAAAAAATGAATCTTGTTGTTTTTCTATTCTAGCAATATTTTCGGTAAAATACGTAAAGCGTAAACATTTTAAAATAATAAAATCTTACGCCGTAAACGTTGTTCGTTTTTCATTTTTCGTCTTTTTCCTGTCTTCCCAATGACTATGAAAATTACTTGGAAAATCAAAAAAATTACTTTCTTCGTGAGCATCTAGATCGGAATTTCAATAATAAAGGATTCTTGTCGTTTATCTATTGAAGCAGTATTTTCGGTAGATAACATCGTAGCGCGTTGTAAATATTTGCCTTTTTATCTACAATTTTCTTTGCGGTATTTCCTAATTATTTTAAAAATTTTTTTGAAAATCAAAAAAAACAACTTTATTATTTCACCAACTAAACAAAATTTCCTTTCGGAAAAGTTACTACTCTTGATGCATTGGAACAATATTTCTAAGAGAAAAATTGAAAGGTTGTTTACAGACACAAAAACAACAGTATACATCCTATCAAAACCAATGGATCCCTCGCTATGCGACGAATTTAAAATGAAGAAAATTACTTAAAAATCAAAACGAATAATGTCTTATTCTCGTTCTTACAAATACTTGAAACGAATTTCTAACAAAAGGAATATGGTGCAAACAATTTTAGTAAACAATTCAAGGTGCATTGAAATCCCAGATCCTAATAATAATAATATTATAATGAGATCTGTTTGTCTTCTTTACCGACCACCTTTTCATACTAATTATTTTTTTTTAATTTTGAATGACGCGAGAAGTCTATTGGTTTTACTATGATGTGTATTTTTTTTTCTGTCTGTAAACAAATTTTCTCCTAGAAATTTTATTCCAAACAAAACATTAGCAGAGACCTTTTTTGTTGCATTTTGGCTTTAAGATGAAAAATGAGGAAAAATTGGTTCTTTAAGCTAAATAAGATTAAAAGATTAAAAATAGGGTTGCTCTTGGCAACAGTTTTTTGTTATTTTTAAGTTTTTATTATTTTAATATTTTTTATACAATCATTGTTGTCATGAAAACGCACATTATTATTGTAATCATTTTACCATAATATAATATATACCATGTATTGTAAGTTGACAAAGCTACACTATCAACTGAACTGCGCTCAGAATCGTTTTTTCGTGTATAACGATTTATCGTTGTTTACAGATATATATTAAATTCCCGTCTGTATTCTATCTTCCCGACTTCCCACCTACAACAGTGTTTGCAACCACTTGCGAAGTATGTCCGTTCTTTTTTTATTATTTTAATCGTTTATTATTTTTTAAACAATCGTTGTTCTCATGAAAATGCACGTTGTTGAAAAAGCAATACGATTGACTGAGCTCCACTCTGAATCGTTTTTCGTTAGTAATGATTAATCGTTGTGTAAAAATATAAATTAAATTCTCCTCTATATACTGCCTTCTCAAATTTCCACCTACAAAAGTGGCCACACCCGTTACAAGTATCAGCTCTTTTTAATTTTTTGGTTGTTACGGGTGGAATATCCATGTTCGAAACGTCCGAATTTGTTCCCGGGTTGTTTCAAAGAGTACATCCAAATTGGTTCCCGAGTTTTTACAATGAGTACGTCTATCGTACGTTCCAAGATTACTTTAAAAGTAATTTAAATTTTCCTTCCCATTTTTTTTTTTACAGATTTAAGACTGTCTAGTAGACACTATACAGACAAGTTAATCATACCTGCATAATACTTCACGAGCAGTCCGGATAAAAATTTAATATGTGATAAAATTGTTGCCCAATTTAAGATATGATCGTTTTACGTACCTACTGTATGCGTACCTACACCGGGTCGTGATTATTCACGCAATATAATCCCATCGGATGGTTCTTCACATCGTATTTTTTCCCACCATCCAACATGTTTATACTAATAATATATAAGTATAATATATTGGCTCATTTTGGTTTTTTTTTTTATTTGAGATAGTAATTTTTTCGTAACCCATCATAAACAAACAATGTAAATAATAATTTAGGTATACCTACTATTCTAGTTGATATAGTATATAATTAAACTACATTTATTTGAATAATATTAATATGAGTTAACAAGGGCAATGATTTTCGTGTATGATAACTTACAATAGTAATGATAATATTTCTTTTGGATGATGTACGAGTATGTTTTTTGTCTTTGAACAATTTTTAAATCCGAAGATTTGCTCCATACAATTGTCAATATCCAGTGGCACATTTGGGGAGGGGGGGGGTGGCAATAGGAGAAATTCCTATCGTCTGAAAGCTTTTTTTTTATAATAATATTAATAAATAAATAAAACAATTTAATAATAATTATATAACAATATTAACAATAATAATTTAATTTTCAACAACTTTTCAACCAAAAATCTTGCCCTATTAATCAATACTAGAATTGATTTTTTGGTAAATAATTATGTTTAATTCTTAACCTTTGTGTGTTGGCGATCCAAGATATTTACCAATTTTTCACGTGACCTTTTTGAAGACAATTCTTATTGGGAGCTATTCAGTACCCACCTAACCCAACCCACTTAATTGTTCAATTATCTACCATAATTAAAAGAAACTATTCCCGTTCATGTGTTTTCAAAGTAATACACACGCTAAACGAGTAATGGGTACCTTGTGGAGTTCACAATATTGATAAATTAAATCAAATTTAATCGTTTCCGTGAATGTCAACCGATAAAGTATATTTATAGTATCTATTGAAAGACCATAGATCAAAATTATGAATTTATACTTGTTTGCCCAGAAAAATAATTTACGAAAAATGTTTCATTAATTATTTTTTAAACTATTTCATACGTACAGGTATTTTAAAATAATAATATTATATTAGCGTTTTAATTTTCTGACCACCCATTCAAAATTATCCGCAACCCGAAAGCGAGTGAGTCGCAACCCTATGTCCCTATGATTGAGAAACGCTGCATTAGACTGAATTAGATTTTTTTTGGTTTTATTTATTACTTTTCTTAATAATTGAGAGTATTTACAAAACAACATTTTTTGTTAAAATAAATTTTGTTTTTTTTTTTTTTTTTTTGCAATTCAGTGAAAATTATTCTTAGTGATCTGGAATTTCCTCCGAAGACTTACATTTGTATTCTTTAAATGTGGTTTGATTTCAGAATATTCTAGGCTATTTAAGTTTTTTTTTTATAGCTTTTTTAAATTGTCCAGTGTTTTTAGTTTCATATAGGTACAATTTGTGGTCTCTTAAAAATTATTAAATATTTGATTAATCACATTATCTTCTCTAGTCATATTATTATCAAAATATTGTTTGTCATGAATTGTACTTTGTAATTTAAAAAATTATGAGCATAAAGTCGTTATTTTATTATAAGCGTTTTAAGATGAAATTATTGTTAAAATTCGTTTTCAACGATTTTTTGATTACAAATTAATAAAATTATCGATTTAAATCTATGGAAAAATGTCTAACCGAACTCCTTGTTTAGTTCGAATAGCTCGTTCAATCTGTCAATTTTGAAGATAAAAAAAAATGTAAGAATGAAAATTTACTTAATAAAATAATCCAATTACTATGGACTTGGTATTTGAATATGATTTTAAAGAGCAGTGAATAATCGTTTGAATAAATCTATTATAATATGATAACCGAACAAAAAAAAATGGTTAAACATTTTAACTGTATAAAATTCCGTGTATTTATTGTAATTTTATTAATGTTATTTACCAAACGTAAAAAACGCAATAAAATTTGAAATATTTTACGTTACCTATGTTTTAGTTTATATCGTACATGTATAATATACATGATGATATATTATCTAAAGGTAAAAAAACCCGATTAACATCGATTGATACTATTATAGCAGATCAACCCACGCCAGTACAGATCTCATATCATTAGCAATGATCATTGACTACGTAGGAAGAATCACCAAGGTTATGGGCACACTGCACGACCAAAAAGCTCTTTTTTTATCTGTTTTTAATTCCATTGAATACTAATAGAATATTTTATTAATATTTATATTGTAAGGTTTTCACGGTTTTATTTATTTATTCGTACAAAAATATAACATAATAATAATAAAAAAAATCTTGATTTTTAAGAAAAAAGGCAACAACCGCAACGATAGTTGCTGTATTTTAGAACTTATTGCAAATATAATTAGGTATTATGTGAAATCCAATGTTCTGATATACATAGGTACACGCTTCTGTAGTCCACAGTACTGTAAATTATAATGACAAGTTAAAATATGATGTGAAAAAACTTTAGCACAAAATCCAACATTTTGAATAACATAGGAATATACATTGATGTAAATATGTTACGCAAAAATTTCACAATCACTCATAATAAGTCGATACAATCATTGTTATCGCGGTAATTACTACTTGATATAATTAAAGATTGAGTTTTTTTAACGGTAGAATCTGGTTAATCGTTTAAACACCACACTGTACATTCGATTAGATTAGGTTAGGTTTCGAGAAATGTTGTATCATTCACCAGATAATATAGGTACGAATAGCGCGAGTAAATAATATAACGAAATCTATTTTCATAAAGCATTTTTCTTGAGACTAATTCGCAAAATTCATAATTTTGTTGTATAACAAATTATTCGCACTAAGTCGAGTGCGTAAATAGTGCGAATGCGCTCGATAATTATTATTTTATTATTAATAAAAAAAAAAATATTATGTTCGACGACGATTATATCTAGTTAATATTATATGTTTATATCTAACACGGTCAACGAGTACCCTAGCCCTGCCCGGGCACGCCACTACATCATATCCTGGAAGACGTGGACTTTCCGTCCAGTGTTAGTTTATTGTGAACAAATTTGACTAAAACAGTTCAAGAAACTAACAACAAATGTCGATACATTGGTTTTATTCTTGTTCATTTATGGTGTACATAACGGTAAATCTTTTTTTGATTGTAATGATTTATTGGTATATAAATTAAATCACCCTATATATTCTAATACTATTACTGCAGTGACCTGCCCACGGTACGAAGTACGCACGGATTTTTCAAATATCGAATATCTATCGTATTTGTATAAAAGGTCCTTTATCTATTGTGAACCTATAACTATTTGACTTATAGGTTAAAAAACACGATAATACTTTTATCCATACCGTTATACTTGGACATGGTGTACGAAAAATGTGAGAAAACATGGAAATTAAATTAAATTTGTTTTTGATTTCGTTAGACGCGCAACAGTCCTTAATAATAGTATGAACAATTTCTAATCGCGCGAACAAATCTATTTTCCTGTCCCTAAAAATGTGCCTACTGTTTTGTATGTACCTACTTCTCATGGATGATCAAAATTATAATTAATTATTACTATGCGCATATGTTATCATAACAATACTAATATGTCGTGCGTTATAATGTATGCCAACTTCAACCCAGTTTGTGAATAAATTAAAGAAAGTCCGATTAATATCACAATATTAAATGGCACTCGTCAGTCACTGCGCAGTCTACTGTATCAGTTCAATACAGCAAAAAAACGTTGCTCGGTACATAAATTGCGGCGATTAGGTCGAAGTTAGAGTACGATTACAAATAACACATTTTATAGAGGGGAATATTTCCTAGGGCTGTACGTAGAGACACCGTCATACGTATATGCATAACCATGTTGGTTTTTCCGTTTTTTCATACAGCTATAACTTTTTTGTATGGTAATTTTTCTGAAAAAAGCTGCGCACGGTTCTCGAAAATTGTCCGCTATTTAAATTCCGCTACCTAATCTCAACCTAAACGCATAAATATTCACGTTCTAAGTAACGGAATTTTGCTATGCGTATGTTACGTACGCGTAACGTAAGACTGAGGCCGTCTTTATAACGAAGACTTAATTTTATTGTTCTTCTCGGCCGGGTTACAATAGTTGCAAATACGGCATGGATACAGAACCGTCACAATAAAATTTTCGTTATTATTATGTTATCGTCATCGTCGTTAACCGTCGGAATTCGCTCGTACCTTTGTGATTTTGCGCGCGTTTTCTTAAGACGAAAAATTAAAATTGAAATACTTACCTAATTTAAAAAATAAATCTAATACTGACTGCGTGTTATTATTATTGCGAACGTTATTACGATATTGAACGGTCCGCAACGAAAACGAGACGATTTCTATGAATAGTAAACGATTTTTGTCGAATCCTCGTTTACGTAATAGTAATATGTTATTATTTTATTTAAATTTTGCCCGATCATTATTTCGGTAAAAACCGGTATGTAACAATTTATTATATTGCAGATGAGCTGCAGGAGGAAGAGTTCCGTCTCCGAGTAGGTAGGTATTATAATAGTAGTTGTAGTGTGCGCGTCGGCCTTTCACTTAAATGTCTCATTCCTTACATAATTATTATCGTATAACGGATTGTAATCTTAACCTTTTCCCCGTGACATCCGAACAACAATGAATCGTAAAACAACATTCCGACGTGCAGTACTATTATATACAGAGTAATAATAATTACTTCTATAATCACCGCGCGCGCGCGCGCTCGCGGTCAGCTCGGCCGACGCATAAAACGCCGCGATTTTTTTTTTTTTTTTTTTTTTTCTATTATTCCGACCATCGACCAGCTCGCCAGGTTTCGTTTTGTTTTGTTTTTCAACTGCCGACCAACGCTTCGGCATCGGCCCGCCGCAAAACACTATACGACGAGTACCAACGACGCGACGGCGAGCTGCGAGCGACAATATCGTCTCGGGTGGTGAAATAATCTCGTACTCGTGGCATCCATCGCACGCGCGGCCTCCGTCTTGCGAACGTACGACACACGCTTTGGCGACATTACAATTAGATCGTTATGTCACGCTATACGCCGTTTATTAATTCTCAAGCGAAACACGAGCGCCTTTAAAATATTCACGTAGTCACATGTTGGTCGAATGGTAAAACACCGTACAAACACTGACGTAAATGCACTGGTATTTTTATCTTCGAGTTCGGTATCAATGCCGATTCGGTCTAACGTTAAAACTAAAAGCCCAAAGTTGTCCCTACTGAACGCGAATTTGCTGTGCCGTACCTCGGTGGGACGGAGACGGCACATGTGTGCATTACGTCCTTTTTAAAAATAAATATGTGCGCATTATTATGCTATGACGGCGGTTTTCAAAACTAATAATTATAATAATACATGAAGTGAGCATAGGTACCTAAATTCAAACAAACAAATACTTCAACTTCATAATATTGAACCTAAACTATTATAATATCTCAGTTCAAGGTTTTGAATATTACAATCTCGGAGTGTAATATTAATACTTATCTACAGGTATGCTTTGAATAATTACGGTTAAACCTACAGTGTGCAGTTGTGTACGGTAATAATATAATACCTAACCCGATTTTAAGACGGATTATGTCATATAATATTATACTATAGTTAATACTATTGGATTCACGACGGTTATAGGGTTACGTTCTGTCAGAGGAGGCGGTTTGAACCAATAATTTATCGCCTCGGCGTTGAATGGTGTGGGTGGCGATGGCAATGAATTTACGAAAAAAACGAATTTAATATTAAAAAAAAAAAAAAAAACAGCGTGGAAAATCAAAAAAATTGACCGCTCCAATGCACCAACTAGAGGAGTTAGATTTCCGGCACAGAAGAGACGTTCGCGAACACAAAAATAAAAATAAAAAAACGCACGGGATCAAAAATAATAGGGTTTGTGCCGAAAACCAATGCGCTTTTATTCTATTGGACTATAAAAAAGCCGGTATTCAATTGGTGTGGAATTTGTTGGTCTTTTTTTTTTTCTGGGTACCTAAATAATCTAACCGCCGTTTCGTATGTAGATATACATATACAGGAAGTCAAACAAAATATTCGTACATTCGTATACGGTATTTCTACGTAGGTGTTTACTTGTGAAAAAAAAAATAAAATAAAATGCACAAGTCTTATTTAATACCTAGTATAATACATATTTATGAGCGGAGTGTTATAATGATCATGGCTATGATACGAGCGAAAAAACAACACTTTTACGAACCGAATAACAATAATTCGGAACAAATAGTAGAAAAAACATAATATAATAAATTGTGTTAATAATTTCGCCAACATTATGTGGCCGTAATAAATATTATTACGTCACTTAGTAACGTGTTCGGCGTATTTTAAAATAGTACGAAAACCACGCGCACGAAACACTGTACGATTCAAACATACCTTAATCAGTTTTCTGTCCAGTATACTTAAAAATAAAAGTGTATTTCCATGTATTATCGAGAAAAAAAAAAAGCACACAATTTCGATACACCTTGAAACAAATACAAATAACATTTCGTTTCGATTACCTATACTATAACATTATGTCTGATTACTGTTTTTAAAGAAGTGACTGTATACAAAAAATAAATATTATATCATTATATAGGTGGGTGAGGTATTACGAAGGGAAGAAAGATTTTGAAATTTAATTAATTTCGAGAACAATATATAATTATTGTTTTTCTATTAAAAAAGGTTTGATAGTATAAAAAAAAAAAAACAAAATAAAATAGAAAGTTGAATCAAATATATTATTAGGGGTTGAGTAGGTATATTGTTCGGGTACCGTTACAGTACATTTTAAAGTAAAAACAAATACCTTACCAATTTCCCGCCTATACCAGTAGCCTACCCACCGACGGTATCGGCTATTTACTAAACGGGCCTCATTTACACGTAATTTGTTTTCTCTGTTTGTCTCTCGGCGTAATATTATTATAAAAAATACATTCGGCACTTGGAGAGTGCGGATTAGAGATACTCTCTAGTCGAGTATAGTACAAGAAACAAAATGTTACACATTTTATAAACAAGAGTATTTACCATAATATATGTCTGGGTTGAATGATTTTTTTTTTTTTTTTGATATTATCGTTTCTTAATAAGTTATTAATGGTTATAATCAAGAAAAATTAAATTAAATTAAAACACATAAAAAATCATTCCTCCAAGACGTTGTAAATACTGTAGGGCTATATTTTATAATACGCGGATACGTGAAATTAAAAATTTCGTACTGGAGACTGTGTAATCCGGAATTCACGTAAATTCATTAATACATTTTACGCGAAAAGACATAAATACACGTGAATGTCACGTGGAATACGTGAATATCCAAAATAAATATCCGTGTGCCCGTGATATGGATACACGAGTGCAATAAAATACATTTTCCATTGAGACCGCTACTAAATACTCTTCTTTATAAAATGCATAATAAGCCCCTTTGTCCAAAATTCAATAGGAATTGTTCTCGTACGGAATTCATCTATTGATATGCATTACGTGCGAGACAGACACAGAAAAAAATTATGTGTAGATAATATCGTAGAAATTGACTACTAGTTTACAATTTATTATTTATTATATAGACACTGTAGTTAAAATTTTAACTGCTTTTAAACAATTATAAACAAATAAATTCAGTATAAAATCGAGTATGTGATTAGTATATTATATTAAGAATCAAATAATATTTTTGAATGAAAGATCTCGGGGAAAAGATCTAGAGGACGCTCAAGCATTTCATACTTCCAAGACCTAAAGCATCTCCCGGAGGTCACATCCTATTCACATCTGAGGAACGTGGTAAACGTCAGAGACATAATATTATTACTATCACGACAAGGCACAGCCTTTAGATGATGATGATTACGAGTCATTAAAAATGGAAAACAAACAAACGAGAAACATTAAAAATTCTATAAATTACTAGTAAACTTCATATTTTGTGATCGATAAAAAACCAAAGGAAAATCTTATATAAATATATTATAAAATATTATGTACGATATATACTTTCGTTTTTTACTTAAAATATGTTCAGATAGAAAAATGTAACATCATTTTAAAATACCTACCTGTTCAAAATTATAGAGTAGGTACCTGCGCCAATAATTCGTTTTGCTATATCCATATTTAAACACGATACTATATTGACGAAGGCCACCACGTCCTTATATTTTGTTTTTAAAATCAACAATATTTTAAATGTTTTTTAATGGTGGGTTTTAAACCCGTAATTATTGTTTAATATCTAAATGTCTGGTACATTTATGGAAATTCTTCAAAAACAAAATCGTGTTACTCGAAAATCCAAGTATAATAATTACTTACGTTTTTGTGTTTTTATCACGATTTACATTTTTTTTTTTTTTTTTATGACTATTTTGTATTATTGACGTTGACGATAAAAAATTTAGTACAATATATTATTAATAGTTAATTTATAGACTAAAACTACACTATTCGTATTAAATTTCAATTATTTATAAAATATTAGATAGTTCGTCAAAACTATCGACAGTACAAACTATTAGGAAGTTTCGTTTAACTTTGGGAGTTACTATATTATTATGGTATCTACCAACCTAGGATATGATTTAACCAGTTTGCGTTCTGTGTACTTTTAAATGTGTCGGTTGTTATAGCAAATCTATATTCTATAGTTTAGATATATTTGTATTATGACATCAAACTTGTAATAGGTAGTTCAAAGTTTTTACTACACAAAACGCTATAAATTATAAGTATTATAACATATTATAGAAACTGGTTATTTCATGTATGTAATTATAGAAATTATTTTCAACATATTGAATAATATTTCGATCGTAATAATTGTTGTTAAGAACTATTGAATAAACGAATTATTAAACTTACTATTAATTTCTATTAAAAAAGAGCCGAACAAACTTCACAATGGGAGGCCATTATATTGTTGCAGGAGAGTAGTTGGTAAGGTTTTTTTTAGTTTATGTATATACTTTATACAACGATTAATCATTGCAAATGAAAAACAATTATGAGCGGAGTAGTAGACGAGCCAGTAGATCTATCCTATAGCGCACGCAGAATTTTTTTTTTTTGTTTGTGGTTATGCTTATAATAATTTCCTAGAGAGGGGGATTTTGTAAAACTGGAGCTATCTGCCTCTTATGAATATTTGAACAAGTACGTAGTCGTTAACTTTATCATCATTTTCGATGATTACCTACCTATTTACATTATAATCACAGATTTTTTTTTTCAATTGCTGGCCCTGAGAGTAAAACATATTTATATACATTCCTATTATTAGCGCGGTTTTTCTGCTGTAAATAATAATAATAAAATATGATTGCGTTATTGTTTTTTTTAATTCAAATCGTATTGTACTATTGTCTACAAAATATAAAAATACTCTCGGGAACCTGAAGCATTGGCACTCAGATCGGATTATTCGAATGAAATATAAACGGAAATTGAGGATAATTATTATCCCGCAAAAAATCCTAAGGCCCGTGTCTGAAGGGGGCCTTGATCATTAGAGGTAAATTTAAATAAAAAACAAAAACAAAAAATGCGTAGAAACCAGAAATTCGCTACTAAATAATGAAAGTACTACTTATATCGAGGGGGCTCCGAATTTAGTGGAGCCTCCGGGTCCGAGGCCCTTGGTCCCTCCCCTAAATTCGGCCCTGTCTACCTGTACCTGGCAAAAATCTCTTTTAATACGTGCTCTACGCTCACGGGCCGTAAGCGTAAATCATAAGTTATGGCGCACACACACACACACACATATACTGCCTAGTTGAGGCGGTATCTCCCGCAATATCCGGGCCCTGATGCACTCAACGGGTCCCTATTTGTCAGCGGTTTTCGCGCGCACGAACCGCAATAACAAACAACACTGTTTCACGTTACCCACGTAACGCGCGCGGTCATACGTTTGGACGCGCGGACGGTTTTCCGTGCGGTCGTGACGCGTCTGGTTCACCGTCAACGTTCCGTCCGCGCATAACGTCGTTACGTCCGGCACGTTATAACAGCGCGGACGCCGCGATTCAATTACCACGATACCACGGTCGTATAAATTCAATATTATGCCGGTACATAACCGACGGTTGTCGGTGCCCGCGATGTGCGATGTGGAAAACGGCGCGGATATGATTCGCGACGGATACGTCGGGGAAGGGGGGGGGGGAGGCGGGGCGGGTGAGGGAATTGCGTTATTTTATTTATTTTCTCTCGGTCTCGTCTAGACTGCTCGCCGTTTTATTGGCGGCGCGTACGGCGGGTACGGCGAACCGTTTACACACGCTCTCCCGCGTGTAATCGGACACGTAAGAAAAAAAAAAATAAAAAAAAATAAAAAAAATAATAATCGTTTAACGCCAGGGGATAGCGCAACAGACCGGCGTTCGCTCGCGTGCGTTTTAACGGCACGGAAAACTGTACCGTAGACACTTACGCACCGCAATAACGATACTATTATTGTTGTACGCATACGTATACGTGTTTTACGCATTACGCTTTATGATGTTATTACCCGCGCCGGACGACGGTGTATCGTTCGTTGCCGCGAAAACCGCATGAAGATTCGCCCCCGACGACGGTATCGCGTGATAACATCGCATTTTCTCTGCGTATTATTATAATAATATGTTGCGTTAATCGGACGGGATTTATGGATACCGCCCGAACATCGTGTTTTGAAAAAAAAAAAACACGTATTCTACCTGCCAATTTCGGCGGCTACCGTTCGGACACTATAACCGCTAACTAAGCAGTAAATATATAACCTATTGTAGATAAGTGCCTTAAATTTATCAAACCGGTAGAAATCGTTTTAACAGACGGGACGGGGTGGGAAGGTGCACCGGTACCGGATTTAAAAATTACGGCACCCGGGGCGAACGATTATTTCACCAACCCTATAAGTTATTCTTGGAGTTACAGCCGCTTTCCGTTTCACGACGAATCATAATTATTAAAACTTCTTTATAAATATTTTCGCGAATGATGTACGAAATAATTCATTTGACGTTGCGCCAAAACCAATCGTTTTCAACCATGATGTCCGTCTTCTTCCGGTGCTTCTTTTCCATTCTATTTTCCCTTGAAGTATAAGTTGCAGTACGATTATTTTATGTGACCCGGATATTGGATAAATTTTCGAGATTTTACAGTCATCGGTAATTGTCTTTCCTTTCTCATTATGTGAAGTACGCTTAAGTTGGATACACAATATCTAACTCTATATGATGTTTAGAATTCGACGATACAGTCCTATAAGTTAAGAAATTGGTTTTTTACACTTTTTAGATATAATTTACATCCCCCTATCATTAGCATCCAAGGTGAGCGTCTCGGACTACCTAACCTCTAAATCCGGTGCATAAATAATTATAATAATACCCTTGGCTAAGTTTTTCTTCGTAATTTTCATACCGTTTTTTAGAAACTGCGGATTTTTGTTTTGTTTGAAATTATTTTCTAGATTTCCAACAGTTTTTCTAAAAAAAATTCTTGTAACGAATTGACAATATATTGGTCTTTTTTTTTTTATTTCTGCCTTAGCTTGGTATCAAGGGTTGATTTATAATAACACTATAACGTGCAGTTATCCGAGCTCCAATCTGAACCGTTTTTCGATTGCAATGATTTACTGCGGCTTTCAGTATAATATTTATGAACTAAAATCTAAATTACCATATATCTCATTTCTCATCCGAAATTCCCACGCACAATAATGGCCTACCTGTGGTACGAAATGTATCTGAGATTATTTTATATTTGTTTTATACGAATTGTAATACCACTTAAACAAGTTTTTGTTATTTTTTGATAATAATTTTTTTTTTTTTTCATTTTATGATTTATCAATAAAGTACTAGTTAGAATTTAGCATTGTATATGAAAAAAAAAAAAAAACAATTTTTTTACCTCTACATATTATTTGAATAATATGCAGAGTAATTTTCTGGCCGAGTTATGAAAACCTCTGCAGCGACCAGAGAAAGTTATAATAATATGAACGTTATAGGTTTAAATATAATATTAAATAACATATGTTTGACAAAATATAAATAATCTTCTTTCTTCGAATAATCGAAATTGATATTATACTTGCGTAATGACATTCTACGTCGGTACGTTTGTAGGTAAACGTCAATGTTACATAAACTAGAAGTCGAATGTGGTATTTTTGTTCTTTTTACAATATTTAACGAACATGCATTTAAGATTTTTTGATTTAAGTAAACTTGTTTGGAAGACGGTATAGTTTACATATATATGTATTTTTTTTTCGTCTTTGTTTATAGCATTGACCGATGCGAATTATTTTTCCGTCTTTATATACCTTCATAATAATGTTGTCCATGCACGAATAAATATAATTTTTAATTTTTTTTTTTTTTTGGTTCAATTTTTCGTATGCGAATATAACAAATCACGAACACGATGCAATTTAAAAGCGCTAATATTTTTGTTAATTTTTATAGTTTTCTGTAGCAAACCTATTTTTAAATTCGTCAACGTTGCGAGGATTGTATCGGTTGAAAAATTACACTTTTACTGCGATATCGTTTTTTTCTGTCCGAAAACAACTTTTCTATCAGAAATCAAGTGTGTTATCGACTTTTCTCCAATACAATTCTATCTAGTTGGTAAAGTCAGTTTAAGATTTTTCTTGTAGTTTTCCTAAAATTTAGGAAAAAACGTAGGAAAACCGAGAAAATGTACCCAATATCAGTTTCCGTTATCATTTTCGATTTTGGTTATTTTTTATATATAATTCGGTTAAATAATAGCAGAGACTCGAAATGTTAGTAGGTACTTATATGAGCTTATTGTATGAGTTTACTTTAGCTTACACTTGGTTTTATGTGGATACAATTTTTTTGGCCCGGCCAAAATATATTTGAAAATATTTAACCCTATTGATTTACAAAAGTTCATCCTGTATTGTTGTGATTTGTGGTGAAAAAAAATGCTGAACGCATTGTAGTAGTTGGTTTTATAATTGTAAAAAATTTGAATGCATATCGTAAAAATCATAGCATTTCAAAATAAGAATCATTTTTCGCGATGTCCTAATCGTGTGAGAAATCCTTTCGTCGTTCGTTTTGTTTTTTTGCGGTTTACCCGAAACCGAAATCCTTGACCGGACATATTTAACTGGAGGCATTTTTGTGTGCGTATGTTAATTTATGTTAACGCAACTTGAATTAATCAAGCGAATTATTTTCGTTAAGTCGCCCAAGTCCGCCAAAATGCGATGAAACAACATTAGGTACCTACACCTAAAAGAATTTAATCATTTGGAAATACGATGACCGTGGACGCGTGCGATGGAAACAATAATCGTACCGCTGGGTTTTGAGATTCTATTCGGTATTACGTAGTAATAGTATACATAGTATTTAGTAAACAATATAGTGGCGTTTTACGTGTAACCCATCTAATTAACTAATTTTAAAGAAAACAATTCGAACATGGGTTTTTTTTGCAATATCGTATAGGCACTACACACGATGTGTATGTTTCGCGTGAAAATAACCTTAAGCACGAAACTATCACAGCGCCCGGGCCGGTCAAGGATTTCGGTTTCGGATAAACCGCAGAAAAACGAAAAAAAACCGACGAAAGGGTTTCTCACACGATTATGACATTCCGTGGGATTCTAAAATTTTTCGGAAACCGATTGGTTTTTGCACTACAAACGTGTTAAAAGTAAATCCCGCAGATATATGGGTACCTGCGTTAATGATTTGGAATTCACAATTATTTTAGTTTTGCAACTTTCCACGTGTTTAGCTTTTCTGCAAGTTCTCAAGATTTATTTAAAAATATAAATATTATAATTGGTCAACTTTTTTATTTTTCTAAGATAATCGTATTCTAATTTTGTATATTCTGAAAAATGCGCGTATTCTGTTTTTCTCGTCTGTGAATGAGTTTTCGACAGAAAGATTTGCTCTGAAATTGAAAACTTTATTTTATTATCTTGTAGTATTCGGATCTAGTCGGTCCAATGGGAGGATAATTTTTTGAAATTCTATGCTCTTCTTCAAACAACCATAATGGGGATTTACTGATAATGCCAGATAAAAACGAAAGGCACGCCGACAATTGTCAAAACAGATTTTTTTTTTTTTTTTGTAATCCAGTAACAATTAATATAACGACGACATAATATGTCGTGTCGTAATATTATTGTTATGCTGCAGTGAGAATACCAAAAACACAACTGACTATCATTATTAGTCAGACTCTGAAAATTACCCCGTAGATGTTTGTTATCAGATTGTGTTACCGAGATGACAATCGCTAATCGGTATACGAAAAAAGGCAAGCGACAAGCCCGTAGCTGGACCAAATCATCAGGTGGGGCAATCCAAATTTTAGGGGGGGGCATATTTAGTACCTACTAAACCATAACATATACCGCTATATATACACATTTAATACTTGTTGGGGGGCAACAAGTAAACGAGTTTCACCTTGCCCAGGTGAAATGCCCCTCTTTCCCCCTTGTGGCTACGGGCCTGGCACGTAATACGACGTCGCTGGAATACCGCGCGTGGTATTTCGTCGGTTTTTTCGTTAGCGGCGACGAAAGGCCTTGTTCGAAACGATAACGCGACATTTTGGGCGTTGTCTTCAATTTACGCAGATAAAAATTTGTTTAGGGTACATCCAATCGGATGAAAAAAAGGTGCATTTTTTCCGATGACCCGTTTGCGCCAAATTTATTTGCGTGTACGTTTATACAATGGTTTTATATGCAAATAACAATCTATTTTTATTTTTATTATTAAAATTATAATAATTGTGATACAAATTTTAACATCACGCTTTTTTTTTTTTTTAACTATTAAAAATTAATATACTTTTTTCACTCACACATTTTTATTTTCAAATAATAATCAATCATACTATTAAAAAAAAAAAAAAAATTATACCTAATAAACAACCTAATCTTCACCATGACAAATAAACAACACATAATATGCAACTATATTAATAACGTGTTAATTGCATGACAAGTAATTATAATTATATTAGATAAATCATCATTAATCAATAAAATATTTTCATCTTTAAAAGTAGTCAAATCTATACCCTTTTTAATGCTTTATGAACACCAGACACAGATTTAGGATTTGAAGGAAGAGATTATTTTACGAGCACGGCAAATACTTTTGAGTATGACTAATGTTATGTCATTAAACCGTGTAATATACACGGGTAAATTTGATGCAAATGAGCTGTCGGGAAAAATGTGCTTTTTTTAAATTAAAATTAAAATAAAGCATAAAAAAAGAAAATAATTGTACAATGTCAGAAAAAAAGAAAAGTAAAGAACACAAAATAAATACTTCAAACTAAAACCAAAACACTTTATACAACTTTATACAAACATCTTAGTTAGGGATTTCATTTAGATGTATTTATTTCTGAAAAAATACACGAATTTTTTTTTGTTTAATAAGCCTTAATGAATTTTTTGTTTTTGTTATTGTTGGCATCTCGTTGAAATAACTGTGACATAAACAATCTACGAATAGTTTCCCAAAGAAACTTTTTGTATGTATCATAGGTAAGTTAAAAGCTCTATGCTCTCTAGGTTTAGAAATATCGAATAATTCGTTTTTAATACAGTTTTTCTTATGTAACTGATTAGCCGGAAGAATCCCCTAAAAGCTTATAATCTAGTTTCGTTGAACCTTCTAGAGATTTTTTACCTAAGATTATTCTTACTGCACTATACTTTGAGTGACTTGTAATGATTTAAAACTATTTTCTTTAATACCTCAACAGTCCCAATACTAAAAGAAGCCCATGCACTGAAAGACGGACTGATAGAAGGTAAAATAGATCAAATGCATCGTTAGTCAATGTGTCCCTAAGTTTTAGATTCTGAATCGAGCGAAGAAGCTTATAGTTTTGTAAAAATGTTTACTTTTGTTTTTTTTTTTTATTTGTGCGAATACCAGAAAGACTTGGTTAGATTTTTAAGTGTAGCAGCTTTTCTGAAAGGAAATCGGTATGGAGAAGTACCTTAAACGGGTAATTTTTCAATTTTCTCAAGAGTTTTCTCATCAAATGCGAAAAACTGAAAACAAAAGGGGAATATGTACGAAACATATTGCTAGAATATTACGATTTTTTTTTTCCTGCGCACAACTTTTTTACCAGCAATTTATAATAACAGCGATTTTGTCGAAAATAGATTTGACCGGAAAGGTACCCTCGGCGGATCGAAATGTCCCGGCACTTTCGAAGCGTTAAGCACGCCGCCGTCGTCGGTGTCCGGTCGGGCGGATCTACACGCGCGGCCGCCTCAACCCCCTCCCCCCTCCCCCGAACGACACCGCGCGTAGAGTACGCGTTGTTATATTTTCATCGCGCGCCTGTTAAAATACGCTGCATGGTTCTCGCCCGCGCACAATACGCTCGGCCGATATTGCCATTTTATCGTAATTTATCGTTGGTATAATTCGTGTTTTTATTTTCCTTTTCGCCCGAGCGGACCGTCCGCCTTGACCCGGTTACCCCCCCGCGCAGTGCGCCGCGGTATTCCTACGGCCCGCGAGATCACGCGGCCGCCGCCGCGGTAAAGCGCGCGCGTATTTTCAGGCGGCCGCGGAGGCGGGGGCCGTCCGAGAGAAAGGAAGACGACACCCTCGACGCGCCGCCGTGTGTGCGTCGGGCAACATCATCATCGTCGCCGTCGTCATCGGCATCAACAACAACGTCGCCGACAAAAACGTGCCGCAGTCCATTCACGTCCGCGAAGTCAGAAACACACTGCCGGTCTCTCTCACTCTCTCTCTCTCTGTCTCTCTCTCAATCTATTTCTGCCGTTTTCCGTGTATCATTTTCGACGTCGCGACTTCTCGCCCGCGCGCGCGTGTACGCCACAACAAAACACGCACGCACAAACGCATCATACGGTTAAAGTGTTTTTCGTTTTTTTTTTTTCGTTTTTCGCACCGACAACCGCGGACTACCGGATTTCCATACACTAGCCCGCCCGTAAGTTGGTCTTACGATCCCATACAATCGATTGTCCGTCAAACCGGTAAGTGCGCCAACGGCAACGACAACGTTGTTGCCGTCGTCGTCGTAACGATATTTTTTAATAAATGTAATACTATAACATGTGCAAGTCGAAAGCTGGACGGTGGTGACCGTTCAATCCGATCAAAGCGGCTTTTGAGTAACTTTTTCAATTATCGGTTGGAGTTGAACAACGTTCTCGAATCACGTTCAAGTCGACGCATATACGTTTTAACAAAACAAATACATTTAGTACTCAACTAGAACTGTACAAAATATCAAATAACTTCCGGAGTCCGTTGTAGTGTTCGTACAGTAATCGCAATTTTCGTACTTTTGTTCTACGAGTATTTTATGTACTGTATTAAAACTACAAAAAAAAAAAAAGAAGCAACTCAACCATCTAACTTTCAGAGCTTGTCCAAACTTTAAGTATACTTTGCCCAGCTTTGAGGTGTGGTGATTTTCATCGTGTTTTTATTTGATTTGGTTTAATCGCATCACTGTAGTTGGGCGTAATTTCAATATGATTATAATATTATTGTATAAGACCAACTCCGGCATCGTTTTCAAGTTTGCCGTTGGCTTTATGTTGTGCTTTTATGATAGCTGTTAATATTGACTTACCGGTCGGGACACTAGACAGAGTTTCGATGTCACATAGAAAGCTGATTTGTTTTGATTTTCACTTGCTTGAACGTCATATTTGTTTAAAAGTTATCAAAAGGTTCAAAGGTACTCAAACCCGTACAGCAGATGTTTTATTTTTGAACAATCGTCGAAAACCAAACTATAAAATTCGGATTCGAAATATTTATCGGTCAAAACAGAGTATTACTGCAGATTAGGAGGTACTTATACGTACCCATCATTTATGGTTATCGGATAATTTCAGTAAAACGGTGTTATGTGGTTAGGACGTATTTTATATAACGTAGTATAAATTCAAAAAAAAAAAAAATCAAATTTAATATTGCCTTGGATAATATTTTTTAATAGTATGTAATATTCTATTTCGATTTCGTTTTGTAACGAATGCTCAGAATTATACGACGATGAACTAACTATTATTGTTGTGTATATTTGGCCACGAACTGTGCTGTAGTTGTACAGCGAATCACTGCACGATTATGACCACGAAATAATAATAAGGGCATCGTAGAACCCTGCAGTATAGTTTATAGGACCATCATGACTGTGAAACGATTCGCGGTAATCGTACTTTCAGTTTTTTATTTTTTTTATTATTTAATCACTGTACAACAAAACGTATAATCTATTTGATTTTGAACACGGTGAACAACAAAGATGATATAGTAATATATTTCGAAAACCATACCGGAGGGCTCCGTTTTGTACGCCGCGCGGTATAAAACATATAATATAATAGGCGTGCAATTGTCAATTGTCATTTTGTTTTTTATTACACTACGTCTTGTCACATTGGATTTTATTTTTCATAAGATAATAATTTTGCAAGTACAATTTCGTAACTATTAGTACACCTAGGCGTAAGTATACGGTGCCAAAATCATCGTTTGATCTACAGCGCGCGAGTTACGTTGTTACGTAGTTTCGGGACAAAATGCTTTAGAGATAATCGATAAACGTCCGGTATATACTTTCTAAAAAAAAAAAATGCAAACAATATTCTAATATACAGGCGACAATTATTGTTATTACTGTGCCAATGTTATTAGGTAGGTATTAGGCAGTCTATAATCAATAATACACGTAGCGGGTTACAAGTGCTGCACGTCATGTAAACATTTTCGAAAGAACGATAAATACATTGCGATCACAGGGGCGCCGGAAAACGTCCAGAAATTTTGGACGGGAGGCGATGTACAGTACATAACGTCTGCGTACCGCGTTCGTCTGTTATCTCCGGCAGTGAGAATTTAAAAACCAGATCCATAGAAAAAAAAAAAAAAAAAACAAAATCGAATTTCCGTTCCTAAAACCGAGCTCTTTTCCGTGTAACTCGGCTGAAGTACAATTTCAAAACGATATTACAACACAAACAGGCGCTCGCAGCAGTTGTCATACATTTTCAAACCGACGGGAGGTGCTCATAATCTCTAACCTCCCCGCCGTACGCGGGTCTGGAACAGACCGCGTTACGCTAATGCAATACGCGGACCACGCGATTGAAAATTCGATGTATAATATTGTAGGTACGTATTTTTGAGCGTATTGACGGTGACGAGTCAGCAGTGTAATCGATTTTTCAAAGACGCGCTCCGGAAATCCGCGTCAATCGTACCGGGAACTTTTAGCCGCGCAATCGCAGCGCGTATAATTTTTTATTGAATTTTCGCGAACACGTGTCAAGTCGCCCAAAACGGAATTTCGGCACGGGTCTATGCGAACTATTACGATAATCGCTCTCCGTGTGATATGTAAACACAATGTGCGCTATCATCGAAAGTGTAGGCACGTTTTTCACGCTTCGCCCTAATGCGGAATACGAGCGCGCATTACGTGTACACGGTGCACAACAATAATACATTTATTTTAGTGCGATCCCGCGGGGCGTTTGACACGATATTTTTCAAAACGAAACAATCGCTCCCGTATAAATATGCACAGGTTATACAATCGTGGGTTGCAAAGCGCTTTACTCGTTCCACTTTAACAACGATCGATATATCGAACAATATTTTATTTTTCTTAATACCGTCTATAGGCGCGCGACGGTATTATAAGTCCGAATTATATTCTAATGTCAATATCGGTCTCGTGTATCGTATTATGTACGGTCGCCACGCGAACCGATTTGATTTTTACAAGTTTCGATTTGCTTTCTGCGCGCGATTATCGTTTCGACCGCGGAAAATCCGCTCCAGACATCGGACGCGGTTCCCGGTGGCTGTATAGCTGGGTGCACGAGCGTTGGTTACTTGTGATACTGAAGGTTATTACCGCAGATGTTATAATATACTTGTACGAGTTGTACGACATGATTTTCTCCGCGTGATGGTATAATTTCAAAATTGTTTTTTTCTTTTCAATTTATGCGAATAAAATTTGTTCGCATCGTATAAAAACGCTCGAATTTCCTCGGATTATATAGTTCTGATTCAACCATCAGAATTATGGTGCATATTTGTTCGATTTTTTTATTTTTTATTACGGATTTATTGTTTTAGTAATAGTCGTTGACTGTTTTCGACTACGAAGAAATCTACTGACATCTGCTTAAATTGTTTGAAACGGTTATTTAAACATGCCTATAGTCATAGGTAGAGTGGGAACCAGGCAACTTAGGGGAAAAAATAATACAAAAATAAGTCAATAGAACGTTATTATATTTATAAGATTTATTTTGTTGAGTTAAGTTTGTTTAAGAATCGATTCAACTTTTAAATGTATTCAAAATTTGAAAATTTGATTAATACAACGAAGTAAATATGTACAAATTGTTATTATTTTTAAAACTGTTAATCATAATAATATGAAGAAATTCCCGATTCCACACTGGCCACTCCGACTCTGATTATAGTCACATTTAAATCGTAATATTTTGCTTTGTACGCAGATATTCGTACATCAATATGTTAATCTGTTTTTATCGGAGCGTTAAAACAATAGGATTACTAATATAATGATACGGTTATCTAATAATCCGCGAATGTTGAATTATTTGTTAGGTAATAATTGGAGCGTTAAAACGTTATATTTATAAATTTCAAATTGTTTCTTGATTAAAACTAAGATTGTTAACATATTTCATATTACGTGTGGTATTATTGTTATAAAAAAAAAATACAATTTTTAAACGGTTGTAATATGCAACACAATAGGCTATGGAAATTGCATATCACTACGATTCATTTCATTAAATTGTATAAAATAAATTAAAATTGATTTTGACATAAACCGAATAAAAAATAATTGGATATCCACGTGATGGTCTTCACGCGATCGATTTTTGTCGATTCCAAAATAACGTACTATTGGTTCCAGGAAATAAGGGTTTAAGTCAATATTTGTTTTATGATTTCGCCGTATGTAGATTACCAGTATTTCCCTATGATATTTTTGTTTGAATTGTTTGAAAAGTGGTCCTTATGATTTAAACACTGAAAATTAAAAATTAAAATCTCTGAAGTCGCTATGATGTACTAAATTTTCGTTTACAAGTCTTATTTCTTGTGTATAGCCGTTCACCGAAATGCTTGTATTGAAAACTATATACTACGTACTAATAATGCTACTGTCGGTTTTCGTAAAATCAAAAACCCACCGCGAGTGTGTGGGATTTAAAAAAAAAAAAAATAAATAAATAAATAAATATTCTAAATATAGTTATTAAGCGCCTATTTTTTTTAAACGGACTAAAACGGAACCCATTAGAGGAACGTGGATAATATCGTTTAAAGCTTATTGACTACTACACAGTATATAATATCCGGCACGTGGTCCGAAAGATTACGATAATAATAATATATAGAGAACCGGTTGTATAATAATATAATAACCGTTCGGCACTTAATAAAATAGCCGGGAGCGTATCCAGGAGGCGTGTACAGTATCTATAGGCACCTACGACGGCACAAGAAAACTAATGGAAATTACATTTATCATTTATAATACCCGCTAAAACGCATTCGCGGCTTCCCGGGGGTTATATGAAAAAAAAAAAAAGAAATGAAAAAATAATCTCCTGGACGTACCTGCTCGCGTATTATACACCCGTGTGTCGATAAAAATACTGTCGTGTACTCATTTTGACCAGCCGCCGGTGACCTATGGTCCAGGAGTCGGTATCAACTACGTGTTGAGGTTGACCGATCAGACGTCACGAGTCGGCTCCGTTACAAAAACCGATTGTTAAAATACGACGGAGAATTGGCTTTTCTATACGTTCGATATTTCGTTCGCTCGTTTTTGACGACGGCAACGCCGTTAATTTATTTAACATTTAAGCGACAAACACGCCGCATTATATAACGCGCTATCTGTACCGACATACATTGTGGACGGGTCAAACTGTCGAATCGCACTCGTTTTATATTCGAACCGCACTCGGGTCAAATAAGGTATTTCAACAAAAATCTAATTCATAAGTTTTAAAAATACTCCAGTTTTTCACTCCCAGTTCGTAAATTAGCGTGGTTAAAAATTAGTTTAAATATATAATTAAAAAGTGTTTTACGAGCTTGTCAAATTTTCCCAAGAAATAACATTTTTTTTTTTTTTTTACCCGAGTGCAATTAGACCATTAACTTTTTTTCAACCCAAGTACACTTCGCCTAACCCCATCTAGACCAGCAATAGGTTCTGTGGATACGAGACCTATAAAATATCTACCTTTTGAATTAGTGTAAAAATGAGGAATCGTAACGAATAATAATAAGTACTTCGGATAGTATTAAAAATCAAAGTATACAATGGTCTAATAATACAGCGTGAACACCACAGATGGGATACTGTTGCGAGATATTAAGTAAATATCGAAAGGAAGCTTTTATATTTTACAGGCCCTTTTTTTATGGAAATCAACGGGCTACACTATACTATTGTATGGAAAGACGATAATTAGGCCCTTTGCAATAAATCAATTACCGGTGTGGTCTTTTTAGTATCCATTTGTCCATTCCGACCCAGGTATGGCATAAAAAACCGGATTAAAATCGACTGGGATATATTATTTTACGAGTATTATATATAGTTGAATAAAACATCATTATCGCATACCCTTTTCCGAGAGATGCGACTGCTTATTCGTCGGAAATATTTTGATATTTTTTATTTTAACGAGTTCCTGTACTATATTAATCATATTATGTTTTGTTGAAATACGAATAACTGAAACAACAACTGAAGTTTTAGTCCGTTAGACATGACGTCGCAATATTATTATTATTACTATTTGGACCCGTGGAGCAGACGCCAATTTATTATATTATTATGATTGTCGGATGATTTTTAGATTGGAAGGAAAGTATAAACTGCAAAAAAAAAAAAACAACAGTTATGTCATAATATTTCTGCGAATCAAAGCGTATTTGGAAACGACTCTTGTAACGACGAATTACATTATTTTTTGCGAGGTTTGTTTCGACGATAGGGAACACAAAGTATAATAATATGTAGGTAACTATCAAAAAGTTACACGATAACTCGTCTATATTCAACTGTCAGATCAATAGTAAGAGATACAGGTAAATATTATTACTGTCATGCCTATCTATCGAATATAACAGTTTACTATTATAATATCATGATGCGATCTGCACGGAGTCGACGATACCGTTGATTTTTAAAAGAATTTTCGATTTATCTATTCAAAAGTGAAACCCTAAATTCTATAACGTTAAAGTCAACGTCTCGGATTTTATACAGAAATATTCGATAGTATTTAAACCGCGTACGACTGAATTCTCGGTTGAAATGGACGAGAATTTTTTTCTTATGCATTTAAAACTGCGGAATTATTTAGATAATACTTGGGAAATTCTGCCTGGCCGTCTGTCTGGTTGTCCGTTATAAAAATCTAAAGTTTCATGCCGATCTTGATAAAAACTTTGCACACTCGACAGTCAAAACAAAAGAAAAATCTACTATTTTTATTCGATATTTATTGCCGATTGGTGGCTGGCGCAGGGTTTTTGATAATTCTGTTACAAAAAATTGATTTTTTGTTGATTTACGGGTTACCTTGATGGCACGAAAAACAGTCATCATTATTGAATTCAGTTGTCATTCAGTTGTACATAGTCCTTTTTAAAAGATAAATTACCGCTTAATTAACTGTGATAAGGAAAAGGGGAAACGCGTTAAATTTTTTTTTTTTATTGATTTATGTTTTAAAAAATATTGAGCTTGTGAAATATCGTGTAATTTTGATGTACAAAATACAATTGTATAAATATATTTGTGACCTAAAATACAAAAATACTGAAATACTTATCTCATATGTCCGTGGCCTTTTGTGTAATTATTTTTTACAACTATTTTCAATATATTATCACGAGACCATGTCATATTTATAAGTCGTGACAAAATATTATATTAAACCGTGTTAATATTAAAGGTATGTATAACGTATATAGTTCTCAGCTCAAAATCACAAGCCGTCTCCTCTGTTTCGGAAGGATTTCGTTTTTTAGTCCGACACTAGATACGTAATTATCTTCTACCTTATAAATAGTGCAAGGTTTCGCGTTAGGATTTTTCGTATTTCTTTTCGTTTTTTTTTTTTAACTTATAATTATTATTATTGTTTGTTGTTTTATATTTAATTTAATTTGTCGTGGGGTCGAACGACCGGCCTCCAACTGTCATGATGGACGGAATGCCGCTGAAGATTCTCTCACTCCTCTCTAATGACGTTTCACAATGTTTTTTTTTTCTTATCGCGATAATAATGTTCGCTTTTGTTTAGACAAATACAAATAAAAAAAAAAAAAAACTGTGACACCGAATCTCCGAGAACTGCAATGTGCTGCGCGTGTATAATAATATTTCATAACACGGACGAATCCACGGATTATATTTTGATATTTAAATATTATTATTATAGAAAAAAAACAACAACAAAAATAATGATAATACGAGATTATTATTACATGACTAAATATTATAATACAATCGGCGAGAACCAAAATAAAATTACCTGTTAAAAGTTTCTCACGTTATATTTTTTCTCACCTATCAAAACTACTCATTCTACATAACACTATACAATATTATGAAGAAGGAAGGTCGGATTACGCGATCGAACTAGATTTAACAATTTAAGTAAGTATAGGTATTAAGCTCAATACCTATATTTTTATCTTGCAAATAAAATTGAAATTTTGTTTGCTTTTATGTCCACCGTACAAACCATACAGTTCTGTGTATTTTAGATTTCGATGAAACTTTACACACTGCATTTAAAATAAGAAAAATGCCGTATGGTTTTTAGTAGGTACGGATTTCTTTCTTTTTTTTTTTTTGTTAATTTAAGGGGTACCTTGGCAACACTGACGAAAAAATAAACAGTCATCATTATTCAATTTGGCGGCCACAACGGATAGACCTTTTTAAAAGATAAGTTGCTGAACAACAAAGGTTTACTGTGATAAGAGTGGAAATGTCGGGACACGTTAAATTAAATGTTTCTTTTATTGGTTTGAATTTTTGATAGGATTGAACCCGGGAATTGCCGGGTAAATCAACTATAGTTTATAACAGTGGTGTCCAACCACGGTAGATTTTAATGTGGTTCTTGCTTCAATTTCAAAATCATCAATTAATTATGTTTAATATTATTAGAACAGATTTATTTTAAGAACATAAAACTACAAAATATTAAAAATGAAATAAACTTTAAATTACTAATTAATAGTATATACTATTATATGAAAGTTTTAATCCGATAGCGATAAGGAAAATAATGCAGGTAACTAAAATAACAATAAAATTATTTTAAAATTGTTTTCTTTGTAATTATAAATAGAATGTATTATTAGATATTAAAATGTATGTGGCCCACAACAACTTCTACTTACCTGATGTGGCCCAGTCTTCACAAAAGGTTGGACACCCCTAGTTTATAATAAACACCTATTAATATTCGGCTAATATTTCCAAACTTCAATTCTGGTAAGATTTAAGGAAATTATAATATTTGATTGCATTTATCAATTCGATCATGTCCGATAATATTAAAATAAGTAATCGGATTAATTTCAAGTAAATTAAACATTTTAACTTATAGGATCTCGCCCTTTATAGAAAAATGCTAATGCCACTGGTCATTGAAAAAAGCAATACCTATTTTTAAACTCACATAACTCGTACATTTTCAATTTGTTTCTGCTATATTAACTTATAGATTTTAAATGTTTTTTCTTCTTCTTTGTATGTAGATTAATTAAATTTTAGATTAATTTATTTTCCTAAAAATCGGCAATTTAAATTGCGTTGTTTTCATAAAAAGTACTCCTTCTTTCCTTTTTCTCTCCCCTTACTGATTGCATTGGTACTTTAATAAACTTCTTTTGTTTACACATGTCCCGTATTCCCGTACACACAGTTCGCTTGTGTGATTTGTTCTACGGAAGTCTAAAAATCTAAATATAATTTAAATCATTAATTTTAAAATATTTTTGAAAATTGATTTTGATAAACGATGCATACTGTTTATCTATAATCACAATACAATGTCCAAGCCAAAACCTTTTCATTTTTAACTGTTAAAATAAAAATGTTTAATGAATAATTTCTTATATCGCAAAGAATTAACAATGATAGTCAATTAACTAAGTAAAAACTGTTGTGTTAAATTCTATAAAACTAAACTATTAATTTGGCATTACCGCTAAAACTCTTTTGTACAACGTAATTGTATTTATAATAATAATATGTGAGAAAACATTACCAGCTAGGTTTTCTATTTTTTACTGTAACTAAATGATAATAATATAATTACGTTTGGTATATTCATTTTTACTTGAGGATTTGTTTCTAGGACGTGGTTTAGGGGGGGAAGGTGTCTACAAATAATTAAACGAATGCAGTAGAAGCGTTTGTGTACGACGGACAGACCCGATTAATTATAATTGCACCTACTTAATGGATATAATATGACCAGTTAAGCACATAACTCGCAGCGTGATTTTTTAATCACGAACCGACAATTGTCTATACTATGATATTTTCCATACATTAAAGTGGTTGAATTTTTTACTGACGGTATTTAAAATATTATAAAAATCTGAGTGCTATTTGAAAATTAGAAATTGTATTTATACGAAATAGGTGTACGCGGAAACGTAGTTAAGAAAAGCCGATATTGATGAAGGGCGTGTCACTGCTGTAGATGGGAAGTCGAGAAGGTAGTTTACATAGAATTAGGTATTTAATTTATATCCGTTTGCAACGATACTCGTTATTTATGAAATATGTTTCTGAACGAAATTCGATTGACAATGTTTTGAAAAATCATATTTTTTTATGATTTTCCTCAATATTTTAATTAAAACGCTTATACAAAAAATCGACTACTACATTATGTTTAATGTAAATTTGTTTGATTACAAAGTACGTAACAATTGCGATGAACCTCATATAAAATTGTCAAGTATTTTTGATCAGCCAAAACAACTTTATCTTCATTAAATTAAACAAAAACTAAAAAAAAACTTCATTTATCAATTAAATTTCAATTTCAATTTCAATCAATTTATCAGTTAAATTTCAATAAATAGCTCAAATTCGCCGGAATATGTTTAAAATTTAACTACGTATAGAAAAGGCTAATATAAGTATTCTGTAAAAATATCAGCCGTCAGGTCAGCAATTATTTTTAACCTAATTACAACAAAATCGAAATTAATGAAACACGTAATTTCTGTAAACTTTCCCATTTTTCATACTTTTTTTCCCGGGATCTCGGTTAATAAGAAAACTTCATGAAAAATAAAACGTTCCTATGCATCAACTAGACTTCAGAAAAGATTCTACTCTTGAAATTCAGGTCTAGATTTCTAGTAGAAAAACGAAATCGAACAAATTTAAAATAATGAAATCGCTATCGTCGTATATTTGTCCATTTTTCTTGTAAGTTGATGCCAATTATTATGGAAACTAAAAGGAAGTTCAAAAATTGATTTCCCAAAGAAACCAACTACTAAATCCAAAAAACTACAAAACATTAAAAACAAGATCCATAAACGATTTCATACATAAAATAACTGGGCAAAAACCAAATGAAATTTAGTCGAAATTTTCGTCGATTATCATCGTGCTGGTTCGTGATGAAATATTGTACTCTGTATACTACGCATATATTTTACACCCGCGCGAAAAATCATAACTCGATCACGGTTTATTCTCATGATAATATTTTGTTTTCGATTTCAATTAAATGGTAACCAATCGTAAATTCGTAATGGCTAAACGGTTTATCGCGCCGGGTCACTATTGATTAATTGCAATTTTTAAAAATGTCTTTTAAACGGCGGCGTGCGGCGGTTCTCCGGCCTGCTTCTACTCGTATACCGACAAACCGAGCGTTTAGGTCACTATCACGTCTCTAAATAATTGAACGTTATTATACTCCATGTCGTTATAATAATAATAATAATATTTATTATTATTATTATTATTATCATTATGATAATGCGTGTGACGGATTGAGTAACACACGTGCCAATCGTGATTAAAAAATTCGTCGTTCATGACCCATTTGATCCATTAAAAATAATAAAACATTCGAGTTGTTACTCAAGTGTAGCGCTGGTAAAAAAAAAAAGACAAAGAAAAAAGAATTGCTTGAGCGCCGTGCGATCGTAGAAACAACACGATTTTCAGCGTTTCGTCGAGCCAGGTGATTCGTCTTTGCTTCTTCTCCTCTGGCTTTTAATATAATTTAACTACACCAAACAATGCCTACACGCAGTTTAAGGAATTCTTAGTTTTTCGTAATCCGAAATTCCGATCTTGTAACCCGGTTCCGGGAAAATGATAATTTTCGATTTCGCGGGGCCGAAACGCTTTAATTCTGCACTTAAAATTATTTTCCTAGAATTTCTAAAAGTTGAAAAGGTAGGGTACCGAGAAAACCAGACGTGAATTGACGGTCTTTAACCGATATAGTATGGTTAGGTTATGTTTTAATGGCATTGTGAATTTCCATTGCACACCTACGGAAACGACTGCACGAGTACCTATTTCCGACTAAATAAAATATTATATGAACGTAATATTATTATAACGGATTACGGTTTAGTAAGCGTTTTAATTTTAAAAAAAAAACCTGTGTGAACGGAAGTAACGAATGTATAACTTCGAATGGTACGTATACTGGAGATTTCATCAATATAATATCATTTACAAAAAAAATACTGCAGTAAAATAATATGATAAATAAAATATGCGCTGAGCGATCTTATAATTTCGCACATGGGTAAATGGGTGAGAGCAGCCGATTATTATATGTAACCGTTTACGTGTGAAATTGCGTCGAATCGTAATTACAAAACGAAAAGAAAAAATAAATTAATATGTTAAATCGCACTATTTATGAATATTAATTATAAAAAAATATATGTATACATCTAGAAATTGATTATGTCGAGTATAGACACACCTACGACAAAATTTAGTTTTTATTTCTGTTTTATCGTTTCCTCATCGCGGCGTTCTATAGGACACCGAACCATAAGTATACTCACTTCCGTATTTTAAAAGAAATCGTTTTCAATTATTTTTACTTTTACATAAAATACTTAAATTTATCGGTACCCACATAGAAAACACCGTCGGAATAACAATTTTATCGTTGTTAAAATAAGAAATAATAATACCCGATATTGCTGATGGGTAGATGGGCCACTGTTGTAGACGGAAAATTGGAAGTGATGGAGTTCAGAAGGACACTTTAGCTGAATATTCAAATAAGACATTTTATTTATTTTTAATTAGATACAAAATAATAATTATTCAGATTTGGACATTGTAACATAAATTTTGAACTCCAAACGTTTATGAATGTAACGATTATAAAACAAATTGTATTTCTATATTTGTATGTACACTACAATCATATTTATAATGTATACTACGCTTGCTATGGACGACCTAACCAAGAGGGACGTAGAAGCGTTAGGAGGAGGTACGGGCTGGAAGATTCAGACATCGAACAGGGAAAACCGGCGACGAGGCTGTGTGACGGAATTGTTACAGTGGCCGATTTACCTGGGCAGGAGTAGAATGTATAAAATATGGCCATTGTATACAAAAAACCATTTATTATTATTACTCGCACGATTGTACGACACACAAAACATTTTTCTAAGTCGATTTTATCGTACAAATAAATGATAAATGCCAATAGAAATAAAACAATATATATCAAGTCGTGCGAATGATTATTGAATTTGCCGTTCTAGGGCTTAATATATTCTTCGGTAAACTCCATAACAATATCATTTTTCAACAATATCTTTTTCAGTTCTTCATTGAAGTTTTGATTTTCGGATATAGTGTGATGTGTTTCGCATTGTTTAATTTTTACCACCACAGTCTGTTCCGATAATTTATTTTTTAAACGAAATACTAGCAGTTTTTAATTCGTGTGATTATTTCACGCACTCGTATATCTAGCTTAAAACTTTGAATAACGAAAAAACCAGGCAAAATTCTCATACCTTTGAGTTTGATTAAAGCTAAAAGCCGATTCGTTGCGTTATTAAAAAACCAACCGGTTGTTTTCAAAACAGAGATGACAAAGATGCATCGCGCGTAGCGTCTTCTTCATATAACGCGTGTTTCATTTAAAAAATGTTAAAAATAACTTAAAATCTGCATACTGGCGGTGTTTACGGTTCTGCGGATTCCGGTTATAGAATATTATTGACGAGTCTCTTCGCCGATATTGTAATAAAAATAATGAATTATTCAATACATCCGCGGACGCAAAAAAAATTAATAAAAAAAAAAATACCATCGCCGCCGCCGCCACAGTGAAAACGAAACTCCATCGCGATGCGGTGGCGGCGCGCGTACATTGCGTCACGCCGCCAAACTGGAAATGCCACAAAACGAAATTTCATACGGCGCATCCATCGAGGTTAAACGCGGACATTGGCGCGTATTATATATTATTTAAATACTATTATATACCTACACGGTAATCCATAATACGTTAAAACAATGTAATAAATATTATTGTGTTGCGTAATGTCGAAGATGCGTAATATGAGGATATGAGACGAAATGTCGCGTATCCGACAACCTGTTTTTATTATTATTGTTATTTTTTTACGAGTCTTTTCCCGTCGGTTTTCGGTTTCTTTAGATGATATACGAGCATAGAGACTCCGGGATCCTGGCCTTTTTCCGCCAAAAAAAAAAAAAAAAAAAAATGCTCGATTCCCCGTTTCCTCCAAAATTTGATGCACCGTA
>CABPRJ010001921.1:60361-120850 GCA_902439185.1 Cinara cedri
TTTTCCCCCAAAAAAAAAAAAAAAAAAAAAAAAACCGGTTCCCTAATTATTGGATATTCTTACGCGCGTATAACGCGTATCACATAATAGCGGCAGAACAGTTTCCGCCTGCTATAACGAAAAAAAAAAAAAAATGCTCGATTCCCCGTTTCCTCCAAAATTTGATGCACCGTATAGATTAATGTTTTTACGAAAGGCGTTTCCGTCGAATATTTCGCAGTTTAATTTTTTTAATAAAAAATATTTCCCTTACAACGTGGTCCACTTAACACGAACCAGCAATTTTCTCGGAAGATTTTTTTGTGAAATTGACTTCACGTTTTTTTTTTTTCAACCATTTTATGTGTATCTAAACTTTATTATAAAACTATTGTTAATTTATCATCACTAATAGTACGTTAAACGTACACCTTTTACCTTAAACGGGTACATACTTTCGATTTTTAAATAGGGATCTCTGCCTTTTGAACACCGATTCGAGAAGAAAATAATATTTTTCTTATAATTATTTTTCGGTAGTCGCCGTTACAGTATATTGAAACACACACAAATAATATACGAGCATATAAAACCTAACTAAGATTACTTAAAATGCCAACTTATTACACATTTGTATTGATGGAAATATTCTTGTTGACTGAAACGGGACATTTTGTTTCCTGCAGAATTTACTTCACTGAAGATTTTAGGTATTCTTTATCAATATAGGTACAAATTGCCAACCGTTCTATTTATGATTTCGATAACGCGTCTTTATCGTGATGCTTTATTGTTACACTACACTAACGGGTCTGCCCAAAAAATAAATATTAGACAAATTATCATTTTGATATTATTGCCCATACACGCATTTTATTTCATCATTTTATTATCGAGGTAACATGTACATCGACAAAAATAATCAGATTTTCAAACTTAAAATACCAATAAAACTGTGATAACCCTTTAGAGTTTGAATACGGAGGAAAACGTTGTCTTCTTGGTCTAGAAGTACATCTACGCAAAGTTTTAGTTGTAGTAGTTTGGGCGAGAATCGTAGTAACAGTCATAGATCCAAACAAACTTTCGTAATTACTCAATTACTCGTATAATATTAATAGGATTAGCGGCTATGGTCCGTCAAATAGCAACTATACAAAAGTAAAACTTTTATTCTCCAATATTAGAGCATCTTTTTTTGTTAACAGTTAGTCTTCTTATTATTTTTTTTTTTAGTGTATTTTTGGCTTTTTTTTTCGATAGTTTTTTTTTTTCTGAGTGTTTAAATCCGAGCCCATCTTATTATAATACGCGGGCGTTGCAGTTGTTATTACATCGATTTGTAACGCGTTCCGACTCATTGGCCCGTTTCGTCATAAACCGTGTATTATACGCACTCGTGAATCATCCGACGAATCGTATATTATATAGTTCCCAAACGTGTGTATACGGCTTTCACTATAAAATATAGGCGCGAACTCATGTGCTACGAACCAGCATGTATATATAAATGGAATTGTACTCGTGAAACCGTAGGTATCATAAATATAGAAACGATTTTAAAAGAACGCTATACCCTTATTTATTGTCTCACTTTAACTAAACGGGCGACATTGGAAAATTACGTTACGTAGAACATAAATTGTGACGTTCAAGTTGAAGTTTAAGTTTAATAACAAATGACAACATTTTCCGGGGTTTGTAAGTATCTAACTTTTTTCTAAAATATTACAAATTAGAGCTATGCAAAAAAAAAAAAAATCTAAATTTTATAATTTTTATATAATTTTTTTATAATTAATTAAATTAATTATAATTTTTTTGAACGACACATTTTCCCAAAAAATGCTTTGTACGTCTTCGAAAATACTTTCCTCTTTAAATTTTTCTATTTGTGTTCATACTCTAATTTCAACCTAAACGACACAATAATTTAAATTTTCTAAATAACGTGATTTTTCTACATCGTGCGTTGGTAAGAGGGAAACTGCACATTTATGTAGGCATGATATCCTCTTAAGAAGCCTCGCTGCCGGTTTTTCAAATTTTCTTCAATTTAAAAAATGTTTTGAAATTTAAATTATCACCTTAAAGATAAGATTATTTCACCGTTCTACTATTCCGATATCCATTCTCTTAGCTGTCGTTTTTACTGGCGAAAATTACTTAGCGGAACTAAGGATAACGCATTGTTAAGACAATATTTGTCTACCATTTTGTTTTTTATTTATAAACAACAACATTCTACATTGAACTTTGACTTAAAATTACGGTACACTTGAACAAGTGATAAATACGGAAGGAAAAACACACACATACATTTGTAAAACAAAATATACATCTTTATAGGTATATACCGTTGTGTCCGTCCGTCCAACCGTAATCACGTAAGTACGGTAGTTGTTTTGGTGGACACGGAGACGTTCAGATATAACGTTTAGAAACCGGGAACTTAAGTTGTTCGCTTTCCTAACTTGTGTTTGATAACTTTCATTTGTTAGAAAGCGACTCAGTTAATATAGCTTAGTGTGTACTTGCTATGTGTTTTCGTTATATTTCGACGATACGACCAATGGGATAGGCGCCCGCACGAGTATTGTACGGTTAGAGTTGATGAAAGCGTAAATATTAGAGTAGCTCCCTTGGGACAGTGTATAGTTAAGGGCAGTTTTAAAAAAGTATATTGCTCTTTTACATTTGACCGGAGTTATTGTAGTCTCTTGTAAACAAACACGAATAACTTACGACATTATAACCGAGCATATTATTTTCAATTTGTTTTTTTGTTTTTTTTTTTTTTTTTTAATGATAATTTTTAACTCGAACCAGTTGTAAACGGGGTGTTTCGCAACACAATATATTAAGTATAACCGCGTGTGCTTTGCGTATCGTTTAAGACGACAACAGCTTTATTCCGTCGCCGCCGCGTTATCCGACGAGACGCGAACGTAACGCGCCAATAACGGTTATACAAATTTCCGAAAACCCCACCCGCACCACCGCTCCATCCCCCCCCCCAACACACGCAACCGGTCGTCTTCCGTCGTGCGTCTTCCGCGTAGTCGGTGTTTTACGGTTACCGGGGCGGACGTCGTCGCGTCGCCCAGGCGAAGGTCGCCGATTACACGCGGCGGCTGTGTATGCACCTAACCGTTTATCGGCGGCGGCGGCTGCTTTTCGCTCGTACGGTCTCGCGACTTTCCCCGACTCGTTTTCGCGCATAACTCCTCGTTTCTGCCGATGTCGTTGCGCAACCGCCCGCCCGCCGCACGGCGCGCGGAGACGGCGCCCGGACCGTTGTCGCCGGCTCGTCCGATTTACGGGTACACCCCGGACACGTTTTTATTTTTTTTCTTTTCCCCGGATTTTCATAGCCCACAGGAACGCGTATTGGTTTTGCCGTGACGTGCGTTTCTTCTTTTTTTTTTTTCCGTCTTTCTTACGTCTTCCATAAACGTCTCGGCCACCGGAAATGCGATATTTCAACGTTCCGGCGTGCTCCGACGTTCAAGCGTAATTTCCGCATCATCCCCTCCGATCCCCGTACGTGCGCGGCCCATCTTATTCGGCTGCCCTTCATTTTTCATACAATACCGCTGCTCGTTCTGTTTCGGTTCGAAAATCGCCGTACTTATTATTTTCCTTCCAAAAACACCCTACCCTCTTTTATCTATTAATTTTATTTCCACCATTTTTTATTATTGTAGAATACATTTTATTTTTCGTGTTTTAGGATTCCGTACATTTCAAGGCATGTTTTGCGTTTTATTTGTTTTCAACATTCATTAAGTACCCCAATGTGTTTCACAAAATACAAAATATTTGTTAAAAATCTATTATCATAAAAATATTATAAAGAATTTCTATCGTTCAGTTTTTTTTTCTATGATTAACAATGTATCAATAAAAAAAAAAAATAAATAATAGCAATAACATTCAGAAAAAAAATCACAACGAACACCTAAAAGACACTATTTCTTTTTCGTCACGTATTTCGGCAATTTTCATGGCATAAATGCACGTATATTGTATACATTAACCATGTTATTTTAATAACCTATAACTTAAATTAACACCGTCATTATATGTGGGCCATTACCTTCAACCCCCTCCCCCTCTCCAGACAGTTTTTGAACTGTGAATTATCGAAATGTCGGTATTGAACTTTCACGTGTATGTCTATGTGTAAAACGCCATCGCGAGTGAGATCTAATTTAATACAAGAAACCTCTCGTAGCATTGTCGAAATCACGAATTTCAGTAAATGGCGAAATAGTTTACAACGTTTTTATTGAACTGTCATAAATACGTTGTGGCTGTCAGCCGATAAAAATACGAGTAATAGTTTTCTTTTGATCGTATAATACGATTACGAGTACTTTGATGATGATATTGAATTCAATAGTTATTTTTTTTTTATTTATAAAATGACGATGTTCATCTGTCGATAGACAGGTATTTCGTCTCGCAATACACCTATATTGAATTAACGCGGTTTTCGATTTCGCATTTTAGTCCCTAATATTTATATATATTAAGCAATAAAACGTTTTAGTTGAAAAATGGGAAAAACCGTTTATTGAAACTTTCGAATAAGCATACATTGTTATCGATTGATCAAATAACAATAATATATTATAATTCAAAATAATAATCCCACTGTAATATACTTGCTGTTTCGAACACTATTATATTGACGACATTTAGCGGCCCGTTTATTTGAAATGATAATAATTATAATAATATGGTTAATTAATATAGTTTAAACGACAAGCCCAAAAGTCCATTGTCGGTGCGTATACGGTAAGCAAAAGTCTAGAACGGACAAACCGTGTGTGGATAACCCTCAAAAGGTAGGTATGACAAAACAAATCATTTCACCGGGAGATTGAACGGGAAAAGGCTGAGGAGTCGCCCTAAACAGAAACGGACGAGTACAGGATAAAGTGGAGTCTTACCGAAATCTTCCAAGGAATGAGAATGGAGGACAAGCGAACGCCGAGTTAGGCGGAGTCGCAGAGAGGGGCAACAAAGGTCCTTTATTATATTATGGGCCGTAAAAACTGGTCGAAATAGAAGAATTAATATTTTAAAATAATAAATATTGTAATTTTTGATCATCATAATATAATATTGTGTACCGGTTATTATAACTACGTATACATTAAACCAATCGGTCCAAAATTTAGTCACGTTCACGACAGACAATTTCCCGTAGGTATAAAACGTAACCAGCAGTATATAATTTTTTAATGATTATATCAAACGATATCGAAATGCAATACCTACGAGGCTATGATCTTGTTTAACGTTTCACCATAACGACCCCTCTCCTCCCCACTCGGTTTCTTAACGCTCTCATCAACATAATATAATATAAATAAATAAATATAATAAACAGGATGACTTTTTTCCATCACGAACCCATCATGTAGGAAACCAGTAAGATAAAAAATAAATAATATTACATCATCTAAATTAGTTCTAGACATGTATCCGATAACGTATAAAGATATTCGATAAAGTCTACATGCACCGTGCAGGGCTTTCCTTTTTTATTTCTAACGAGTTGCTAATTGAAAATCAAAAGTTTAAACACACGTGTTTTTGGTAGGACACGTTTTGAAATTATTTTCAAGTCAAATAATTAAACGATTAATATAACGATGAATTTGTGACCGAAAATTGATCCGGTATACAGTGTTATTTAAAGTACTGATGACCTTGCAAATTACAATATATTTTTCTTCATTAATTTCTGATTGCCCGAAAAGTGTACGCAATCCTGTCGTAAAAGATCTGCCTTCTTTTCCTCGTCGTCATCGCATTATAATAACCACTAAAAACTCGAATTATAAAGGTTGTGGCCAAAAATATTCGAATTACCCCAAGTGTCTCTAATTTTCGAATTATCGAGAGGACCGAAATAAATGCGTTTTCTTCGAATTATAGAGGTTTCCTCAGTTGACTAGTTCAACCTTCCGAATCTCGTAACAGCGTAAACATTTAGAAGAATTATCTTAAAATCACGACCTTTATACAACGGATATGTACGTTCATCGATATGCAGGTACCTGGTATTTTAATTTCCTTTCTCTTACGGACAATCTGCATAATACGGTTAAAAATAATATCAGTACAAGCCAATATATTATCTTCGCGTATAATAAAATATTATCGATTAAACGCAAGATACAAATTAATACACGCTAAAATAAATCGAAACTCGTAATATTTCAATCTTATCTCAATATCGCTGTTCGTGTAAAACATAATATTTTCCTCTATTGTTTCCGTCCGTACTTATGCACAATGACGGCGGATCTTGTGCAGTAAAGCATAACCATATTTCTATTCATAACGTTCTAATACGCTCTTCAAACATCAAATTGCTCGTTATGATTGAGAAATAATTTTGTTATAATTTAATAATGATAAAAAAAAAAATATATATATTAAAAATCTGAGAATTATTGGTACAAATGAAAGCCGGGAAAAATACCTACCTACCTATCTACGTTTTCGTTGTTAACTTGTCGATGAATTATTACATTACACAATACCTTTTGTCAATGAATCATTTTTTTTTTTTTACTATAATGTTAGAAAACGGTTACAATAGTAAAACAATTTATTTACATGATCGAAAGGACCAAAAAAAAAAAACACAATTCTGATCTGTACTCAAAATGTTTTGCTTAATATTAATTACAAATTATATATTCAATTTTAAGCACACAGAGGTTTTGACCCTTATAATATCAGAGGGTGAAACCAATATTTACGTTTGATTTTCGAATAGAAACCTACATAAAAATATTCCACAACTATGTGAAGTTTTATTTAAAATTCATTTCGGTATTAAAATTTTAAATTTCCGTCAATCTTTAAACAAGAAATTCGACATAGTTAAAACACCGCGCATCGCACCGTCAAACATATGATGCTCCACAACACTTCTCTTGTCTGAAATTGAAAGTCTTAAAGTCTATCTCGTCTACGGGTTTACAGATGATAAAAATGTCAACAACAAAATTTATTTAAACTAAAACTTCAGCTTCGGAATTTGTATTTTAGCTATGACCTATACGTCACGTTGATTTTCACGAATTTTAGAACTAATACACAAAAAACAAACTGCAAATCTGCAGTAATAATACAATTAAACATTTCTCGAACATTTTTTTTTAATAAAATTAAAAAGAAAAAAAAACCCATCAGAATAATAACTGCACGATTATGACGTTCATATATATTCGACGCGTGTTAGTGAAAATATACCACCGACCCGGAACGTGATATTTCTACTTTTTTTCCCCCTACGCGTCGGCGGCGTGTGTTCTCCGCCACGTTTGCTAAAATATTATTATGTGAATACAATTCTTACAATTCTTACCAATTATTATCGTATACTCGTCTCGCTATTGTTCGGCGGACGGACCATCACGAGGCGGGCAAACGTGTGTAACATCATTGAAACGTGCCGTCGTCGGCGTGTGTTACAAATATTGTAAAATGTTTTTGGTGTATGGTTTTAGATTCTGAGAGCGACGAGAGCGAATTTATCGGCTGTTATGATGTGAGCTTTTTTTTGTTTTTGTCATAACGAAACGTACGTAATCTTCTTCATTAAAAAAAAAAAAATAGGAAGTTCTTATGATTTCCGAGATATAGCGAGCCTTTGGCGTCCAATCACGAGTAGAAAATATGTAATTATATTATATTCTGAGCGCGGCGAAAAATGTATTGGTTTTACTATGTTTCACTAATTTGTATGTATGTGTGTGTGTGTGTGTGTGTGTTTACTTTCTGTCCGTTAACGACTTTTCTATCAGAAATATTGCTCCTATCATCAACATCAGAGGTGATTTCTGGTAGCAAATTTTGTCTAGTCGGATAAGTCGTTTCTTGATTTCCTGTGTGGTTTCATGGTAATTGGAAAAAACGTAACAAAAGAACCTTTACAATTTACGACAGTAAGAGTTTTATTATTTTCGATATTTTTTTTTTTTTTCATATAATTTAATTATACATTTTTATCAACCGTAAGTGATTTTCGGAAAAAAACAAAACGCAATATCTTCGTTAAACTCATACAAGTAGTTTATTCGTTACACTCTGAATCTAAAATTATCACCAGGACCGCTGTATGCCAATTGCCAACGTGCGGTTTTTTTTTTTTTTTAAATAATCTTCGGGAAACTCCGAACACCGTACGTATCGAATCCACGTTTGAACCGCACATACAACATAAATATTATTATCACGCACACGAATAGATCGATTCGTAGTCCCAAAACGGTCGGGAGTGCAGGCGAGTACGCGAGTAAATGGTACCTGAAAAATCCCCCCAACACGCGAGAATAATAATAATTCACAATGAGGCGATGGATAAGGGAAAAAAACATGATGGACACATTTTATGTGCTACGACAGTCCAATGCGTGTTTACACAATAATATTATTGTATGTCCTGAGCATAGAAATAAATGTGTATCTATGGGCATAATATGTCTCACCGCGTGTACAAATCGAATCCGGATAAAGGAAGTCGTGTCACGCGCGCTTGTTATGCTATATTGTGAACCGGAGTGCGGTTTCATCGTTTCGAAAAATACTTTTAGGTACGCAATATTCGGTACACTGAAATTCGGTCTTATCATTCCTTTTCCGGTGCGGTTGCCGCCGCTGTACGATTATTGCAAACATAACCGTACGATATAATATTATAAAACGTCATGTTTTCGCGAAAACTCGCGTAATAAGAATTACATCAAACCGATACATAAATAATTGAAATAAGCACACGTATATCGTTTAAAACGGACACAACTACGAGTACAAGTGAACGATCGCGTTTGTGTTTCTGTACGTAGTAACTCTGTAGCTAGCTATCCCGTCCGGCGTTGCTCGAGCCAAAAGAAACCATAGACAGATATTATCGTTACACTATTTACACGGACAACCTCATTATTTATTTTGTTTGGTTTAACAGTTTTTAAATTTCATCCGTATTATCAAGGCGACACTTAAATTAGTTAAAATAATTAGATTTTCGGACTAAAAATACGCTAATAATAACTAATAACCCCCTGAGTCTTCCCCTTTTTGGGCTTTTTTTTTTTTTAGATGAAATGTCCTTCTTTAGGATGCAGTCTATTTTCTTGTCGAATCTGTTCAGCCGTTTAGGTATGAAAATGTAATAGACAGAGTTACTTTCGCATTTTTAATATTTATATATATATATATATATATATATGATGGGCAATATTATGTACACAAATCGAGAATTACAGTGTCATATTATGTTTCTAATATGTGTCAATGTGACATTTGCTTCGTTTCGGGAACTTCGGTCACTTCCATTCGTGAGCTCGTGTAAAAACTTATTAACCGAAAATAACCTTCGATGTCTCGTGCGAATTCACGTCGGGTAGGCTAGGGGAAAAATTACGATAAATAACAATAACGCAAACAATGTTTTGTACCGCAATCGTCGGTGTCGAACCCGACAACAATGGTTCACGGATGCACTGTTAGACCACCGAAACACCGTCAACGCTTCGTTAATTTGCCGATATCTTGACCACAGGACCAACGCAATACACGACACTTCTACGCGCGCACGATTGAAATGGACCAATCACACACGGGAAATGTTTCCTAGGTGCTTAACGGATACCAGAACGCTAATATGCCCTAACTGCAACGTGTCCTCGTCGTCGAATCGGTCGAATGTTCGACGCGTATATGAAAAAAAAAAAAAAAACGACTCGTACGTTTTGCACAGGTTTTTGGCCGTGGCGCACGGGTTGTGCAACTCGCGACCGCACTTGCATGACGATAATATTATTGTGCAGACGGCGGATGGGGAGGGAGGGCAATTTATTATTCGTGGGAAAACGGAAAAAAAAAAATCGTCGTCTTCGGGAAAAATGAACATAATGATAATAATGTTATTATTACCGCGTGTGTGTATGTGGGATTCACCGGAGAGGTGTTGTTTTTCGGGCCCGATCCGGATTTAAGGAGCATCTACACCTTCTACCTGTCGCAATCTGTTGTCTCACGCGTAATAAATAGCAACAAATACATTCCGCGCTTTGACGATTGCGTGACTCTCTGGTTGGGTTTAATGCGAACGGGCCTTCTATTGCATACATCATATAATTACAATCGGTATTAATACATTGTATTATTATGCCTTGGCTTAACGATTTTAAATTCTGAATGGGGCGGAGGAGCTTATGGTTTTACAATGATGTTTACTTTTTTATTTTTATCTGTGAACAACTTTTCTACCAGAAATCTTGTTCCGATTTACAAGTGTAGCACTTTTTCTGAAACGTAATCGGACCGCAGAGGTATTTTAAGGGAGCAATGTTTTTTTGATTTTTTCAGGAATTTTCTCATTAAATTTGAAAAGCCGGGAAAAAACACGGGAAAACCGGGAAAAACGTATGAAAAACGGGAAAATAAGTACGATATTAAACAAATATTACTGAGGAAAATATATAATGCATGTGTAAATATTTTACTGTAATATGACATATTGTTGATAAAGCAACACTATCATCCGAATTCGTGTGCTGTCTCCGTCTTACAAACGTACAACATGACAAATTTGCTTTCAACCGGGCCAATTTATTCGTATAAGTACAACTATTAAACGTACAGATAAGAATATTATCCGTGCAACGTTGGCGTTGTTTTGTCGATATTTTCGCCTTTACGCGAGATAGGTATACAATCATTAATAAACTGCAATTTCATATGCTCATACATAATATTATTAATATTATTATCACGCGCTCTCGACGGTTGAATTATAGAGAAATTATGTTAAATTAAACGAGCATTTTTAACGACAAAAATGAAAATATTAAAAAATAATCGTCCGGTCGAGACACGGTACGAATACTCTTCTTTATAATTTATTACATTGCGCGCGAGACAGACAGAGAAAACAAATTATGTGTTACATTCCCCTACCCCGTCGTAGTGACGCCACCGCCGCCGGGCCGTGTCAACGAGCCGCGAACCGCCACGGGCAGTCCCAAAGTGTCGTCGGCGACCGCGTTTCGCGACAGTCGTGTCCAGTGTAATATTATTGTCGTTTTTTCTCTCTTCTCGATTCTCCCCGACCGCGTATCTCGTCTCTCACGTCTCTCTGATCGAACCTAACCTAATCTCTCGTTTACGTATAAATTACATTCTTGTATTTTTTTTTTTTTGCTACTCGCCGTCGTTTTATGTTTTAAATTCACGCGCTCGTTTCTCGTTTTAACATACATACGCATCATCATATATTGCTATAATATTATATCTAATAATACTCGTAATATTATGGACGACAATGTTTAAAATAACCGTGTTTGTGGATTTTATTACAGCGGACCCGCCTAATACCCCTCAGCAGATGACAAGATGAAGCGCAATTGGATTAGAACGGATCGGTTATGGTGCCTGTTTCTGAGTGAGTACCTATGCATATACTTATTGAATACTTAACGCCATCGACGAGTTGAGACGTAGTCGTCTGACGTTTTGTTATTATTTTGTTAATACGCTTTGATAACGGGGTATCGTGATTTTTCACGCGGTGTTGAAGCGATATTGCTGCATTTAAAAAAAAAAAAAAAAAAAAACATTGTTGGCAAGTTACTTATTGTATAATTGTATTTCAATGCCATCACTCTCTTTCAATTGGTTCATATCTAGTAATAACCAAATAAATTGCTTTTTTATTGATCACAAGTTAGCAAGTACCTACTTTAAATACAGTTACTCGACTAATACTATTATAAAAAACTACAAAAAAAAACTCAGAATTAATAGTATCAATATAAAAAATAATCAAATAGTGTGCTTAAAATTTAAAATGTTTCATAGTAAATAAAAAAATAAAATAAAGAAAATTGGTATAACTGTCACTCATTCGGCTACTAAAATTGAATGACTTGCCCACTGCTAAAAAGTCTGTTCGTCGTTTGCATAATTTTTCAACGCGTTCACACCATTATAATAAATAATACAATCATAACTGATGTATAATGACGTAAAAAATGGCATTACATAAAACTGTAATAATAATATTTACAACGTAATTTCACGTTTTTAGACTTCAATACTATATCGTATTATATTATTGTAGCCCCAATTGCTCTATTTCTTAACTACTTATGTACGGACTCATCAGCATTTTTCAAAGCTTAAAAATAATAAAGTAGATATAGGAATACAATTAGTATGGGTGTGAATTTGACGCATTAAAATTTTTTGAAAAAAAAGCACTTACAAAGTACTTGCAATCAGAAAAGCAGCATTTTAGGAGATGATCGAGAAGGGAGGATCTATAAAGTAATTTAATTAAGTAATATCTGTACGCAACGATCAACTATTACTAATAAAAAATGGTTCTGAGCAGAATATTATTTGCGGTATTTTTTCCCTTATTGCTAAGTAACCTAGAAATCAAACACAAATGTACAAACAAATCGCCATCGATGAGTTCATATAAAGTTTTTAATGCTAACAAGATTTCTAGTAGAAAAGTAAAAAAGCACATCATATAGTAAAATCGTTTCTTTTTTTGCTCCATCCAGAATTTAAATAAATTACGGAGTTTTAAAAATAGTGACTTTCCAAACAATAATATGCGTTAAATGGTTTAAAAATTGCTCAGAATTGAATTTGAAATATATAAATCGTCGAGGAGAGGATTTAAGGATGCACAAAAGCTGTAATATAGTAGAATGGCTAAATTGAATGCAGACTAATCTAGTGATGGAATAAAAATGATATAGTAGTGTTTAAATGTAGCGCTATGCGGACATTGATTTTTCCGTAGGTCCGTCGTTTAAGAAAATATACATATATACTGATAATTTACAATTATTTATCGTTGAAAAACGAACCTTGATTATGCTATCTGTATAGTAGCACATTTAGTTTCTTATGTCGAAGTAAAAAAAAATGTATTTTCAACACCCTTATACGCATAGTGTACAATTACGTAGGTGTCCGTTTTAAGTTTTAATTAAACTGAAGTATCGTTGGACCATATACAGCGACTGTGTTTTTATGCTTTGTCAGCTTAAAAATTTAATGCCGGTGATCAATCTGTTATGACATTTTTACCGGTACTGCAGTGGGCCGTTTCGACTTTCCAAACGGAGAGTTTTTTTTTTCACCGTTTTATTATTATGAACGTAAACACATTTGTTTTGAAAATTATTAACTGTACTTACGAAAACTCGTCGCATCGGTTACTTATGTACTATAGGTATATAAAATTGTACAGTTTTTTTTTTTTTTTAACCGTTTACAATATTTGGAATTATCCGTGCGTGTGTAGGAAATACAAAACAACGTTGCGTATGTATTTTGTTAATTCCACGGAAAGTTATCCAATCCATGCCGTGAAAATCATTTGTTTACATACAATTATAATTATTAATCCTAATAAAATTTGACGTAGTAAAATTTGCTATCGTTATTTTACTAAAAGCCGTCATCATATTATTATTATTATGTGAACTGCATAAAATATATCATATAGTGATATGTGTATAAATATATACATACGTATCGGTTTTGTTAAATTTCATATTACATAAGATATTTGTACTTTTATCACACATTACCGTGGATTGTACATATTCTGAAGTTTCATTTTTTCTATTCTTTGGTAATTAGATAATAAATTCTTTAATTTCTAAAAATTTGTTTATATACAAACCATATAATATATAATAATATATTATATGGTTTTGCTACTGATACTAAAAATTATTTTCGTAATCGATTCGCGTTACAGCACAGTTATTATTTTGTGGGCACGGTAAACACGAAATATATATATTGATTCAATGTTTGTCCGTGCAGCGTGTTACGAGGGGCATCATAAGTTGTTCTCGGTGATATAAAAAATAAAATAAAATAAACTATTGCTGATACTAATAATGGATTAGCCACTGTTCCCGTAGTGACATTAGAAGGGAAGTACACTCTATAGTTTATAATATAGACTCTATATCGAGTAATTTGTGTACATTTTGTAATACGATAAACCATCACTGACAAAAAACGATTTTAAATAATACCCTGTAATCGTATTTTCCCTTGTTGACAAGGTAACCTTGAAATCAACAAAAATTATGCATATTATTGCCAGTATTTTCATTTATTATGAGACGTAAAAAGAAAAACAAATATTTTCTTCTTAAATGTACCAGCTAGATGAAAACAAAAATATGTAATAATTTTGTTTTGTATTCATAAATGTTTAAAATTCAAATTTTGAAAATAATTGTCATAACAAAAATAAAAATAATCGCAAATAAATTGTTCAAAACCAAGCCCGGATTAAGAGGGGGTCCAGGGAGAGCCATGGTTCCCGGGCCGCCAAACTCCCAGAGCCTCAGTTTTTTTTCACTCAGTTTCAATTTATGTATGAATTTAACCTTTAACTAGGTACATTGACATTTTAATATTTTTTAGTAGCCTGATCATGAATTATTCGTATTATTATAAAGTTGAAACTACTATACTAACTTTATCCAAAATTATATATTTATTTGTTTAAATAATACTTGTGGCTTTTCAATTGAGATTTATATGATGTTATGCTTTTTTTATTATTTTTCTTTTGTTAAAACATATTGATTAGTAAACATTTAAATAATATTTGGCCCCGGGGCCTCTAAATATCTTTATCCGTGCTTGTTCAAAACAACTTTAACCAAACTTTTTGATTACGACGAAAGATGTAGATGTAAAATAGGAGTTATTAAAATAATAGCTTTAATAAAGGCAACTACTCGAGGTATTGAAATAATACGATTGCTTTTGATGGAAAAAATCCGTATTCGTTATAATATACAACGACAGTATTAACTAACCGAAACATTTTTTAATGAAAAAAAAAAAACATAATAAAAATTGAACTGTAAACACTACACTTAGTATCTGAAATAATATCTTTCGTGCAAATTTAATTTGATATTATGATTATTCGTAAAAATTGAAATTTCTATCGATTTCGTGCCGTGCATTTTACCGTATTTGAAAAGTAATTTATTTATTCATGACTATAATTTCAAATATAAATAATGATATACAAACACTAAACAGTCATTATTTATCTATAATATAAATTATAATGAATACGTCGTTTAATGATAGATCTCTATAGTTTTTACTTTATTATTAAAAAACCGTTGTAACGATATATAGTTATAGTAGGTATTTATTTATCTTCTTTCGTAATTACGTATATTATAATATATACGGTACACAATGATTATAACCTTTCTAATAATGTTATATTGATGTTTAAATGAATTTCGTTGGGAATATCGTCACTTGATGACGTCCTCGATAACCCCCTCGGGATAAAAACCTACTCATCGAGTGCCTATTCAGAATACGACTGAACATTAACGCGTTAAAAAGTTAAAATGCATGTTAAACTTTTAACATTACTTATTCATTTGAATAGGTATGTAGATAACAAACGCGAAAATTCTTGTTCCGTTCGACTTTCGGTTTTTCCGTCTAGTTAATAGGTTAAGGTACTTAACTGAGTTAGGAAGACGACACATCGCGCACTTGTTGTTTTAGTCTTAAAGACGAACACGACATAGCAAACTTTCGTTAATCAGGGCCAATATTAAGGAAATCGGCCTTTTCATCAAACCCAAAGATGAGAAATTAATATGTTTCCTTACGTCAGTGTTTCTTCGATGTTCCAATGTTTACGCGAATCACGCATGTATGCGAAATATCTCAATTCAAAAACCTATACGAGTATTCGTTATTAACTCGTCTAATAACCGTGTCCCGCACACTCGTCTGAAGTGCGTTTAATAATATGAGATAATTCGACACAATTTATTTTACCGCGATTGGCGCGTTTCAATAAAACCGAAAACAAAATGTAGGCAAACGGAGACAGCAAATCGTACAATATTTTATCGCGGATATTCAAATGGGTAACAACAAAAAATATAATGATTCGATTACGAAGGTCGTGTGCACCGAGACTGTGACAGGAGTAAAGACATACCCATACTACAAACGATTACTTCGATTATTTTTTTTTTTTCTCGCAGACGTATTATTTGTAATTCAACAATTTCAACAGCGACAGCGTCCGGTAATATAGGTATATATACTCGTATTATAGTATAGTGTTTATCAAACAAAGAATTTACAAAATAATATAATACATAAAAAAAACAACCGCGAGAAAATACTAGTTTATTGCGCCGACGGAACCGAGACACAACACAGAAACACGTCCGATTATTATTATATTATTATATTAGACACAATAGGAGTGGTGTTTTTTTTTTTTTTTTTTTAATTCTATGTATCTGTGTAAAAAGTTGCACGGCCAGATGTCATTAACGTCAAGTTGTCTTGTCTGTTTATAAGCTTTCGAAAAATATACGATCGAACGACATTGACCGTCGGAAATTACCCCCGGTATTCTCGTCGTCGTCGTCGTCCGTATTATTTCTCCTTTCCGTTTTTTCTCTGGCGTTTTCTAAACAAGTCGGCTTTTTTTTTCAAATTGCTCTAATCAATATTAAAACACTTCATCACGCTATCACCCGTATTATATTATACTTATGTTCGCGTTCGCCGTTCACAGCGAATATTGACAATTTTTTTTATATATATATATATATACAAAAACAATCACGAAATAATAATGACCGAGTCTCTAATAATATATTATACGATATATTTAATTTTCAAAAACCGATAAACCGAAAATTTCGAAAAAAAACCCGCTAAGAACTGTCAAAAAACTAATAAATTTACCGCCATTTCTACGACTTATAATGTATTTCGCATTAAATATGTCTATTTGGTCAAACAATTTTATTCACATAAAATCAAATGAAACCTAAACTTATTAGAAAATGTCATACGTCTCAAAAATCAGAATGTTTTGAACGCATGAAAAGATCTAAAAAAGCCTAATATAGGTATTTTATAAAAACGACAGATTCCTACGGTTATTTTTTACCGAATTATAACAAGAAAATAAACTTTAATATTATGAAATCATTATTATGCCATTATATTTCCCGTTTTTTCTAAATTATTAAAAAAAAAAGTACACGGAAAATCAAAATCCGACTCTCCAGTGAACTATAGACAACACGATTGATGTTGATAATCGGAACAATATTTCTGGTAGAAAAATAATCACACGTCATAGGGTAAAACCAATAATTTCCTCAGAAATTAAATACAAATCAAATACTAATAAAAAAATGTATAATTTATAATAATAACTGATACTATAATATTTATATTTTACTTTTATAAACCTAACCTAACAAAACCTACAAAAACACGTATAATATTTTTCAAAAGAAAATAAACGACCCGTGGTTTTTTCTTTGATGATTTCCCACCGAGGCGGCGCCGTCTTCTTTATAGTATACATATATATGTGTATAGGTAGGTATTATTATTTTCGTTTTAACGGGAGAGCTAAAAGAAAGAAAATTGAAATAAACCTGCGACCACTACCTATAGGCAAAATATTATAACTTTCTCACAAACGACATTAATCAGTCATCTGCGCGGGTATTTATTGTCTCGTAAAATATTATTATTGTTATTATATTGTGATCGAACAAACTGATGGGTAGATACTATGTACGAAATCGAATAGTTTCTTATTGTTTCTCGAACGAGCGTTAACGACGCGTTTTCTAAAAATAATAATCGAAAAAACAAAATTGTAACGGACAGCCGATAGTCGTTGTGAACTGCATGCTGCATCCGCGGCGCGGCGGTCTTGCACGTCACGATCACACGATCGAATTAAATCTGTCGTGAAAAGATGGGAAAAAAAACCGGTAAAAATAAATAATACACACTGCAGCCGGTAACGAGTATATAATATAATAATAATCAATTAAAAAAAAAAAAAAACCACGAGGAACGTCGAAAGTCGAATCATTATTATATTATATACTTACGCATATTACGCGATTGAAGAGGATACGCGACCTTGACACGGTTGATGCGCATTTATACCGATCCCCGATCTTTCTTTCGATTTATTGTGCGGCGTTGCGACGTTTTGACCGAACGACATGCACCGTTACCCCCCCGGATTTGCGCGTGTGTGTAAATGCCCGTACGTATCTTTATATGTGTATGTATAGTGAATTACAGTAATTATTATTAAAATTACGTTGCGGAATCGGCCGATCGTGTGTACTAAAAAAAAAAAAAAAAACCATCTCGTGCAGTAGCCGCCGGGGTTTTATATATCTGTTTTTTAGCATCTTTTCATCGTCAAGGCCGCGAGGCGAACGTCGACCCCTCCGCCCCCCGGTCCATCGCCGTAAACGCGCGCGCCACCGCCGTTTACAAGATACGCGTATAATATTATGTAGAATTTATGAAAAGACTTAACAGTGCAATATTAATTTGCAACGCACACTCATCGGGTCGATTTTAATCTATACGGTTGTCAAGCACAGACACTGCATGATTGCACGGGAGTGCAATAAGTGCAAGAGTGTAAATGCAAGAAAGGAGAGTGGGAAATCAGAACAAGAGTAAAACAAAACGACGTGGAATTATAGACCGATGAGTCGAGTCCCACAGATCAGGAATTCCGTCGGTAATCCGGACGCAGCGAGTACTTGCGTATGTAGTGGTTTGTTTTTTATCGGATTCGCTCTGAAAATAGAGATTTTTGCGCTATACCTATCTTTTTCTCGAGGCTTTTGTACATTTCTAGCGGCTCTTCCTGAACCGAAAAGAACTCAAACTCGATATTTAGAGTTGTTTTATTGGCGGATGTAGTTATAAGAATAGGGATGAATTTTAATCAGAATTTCGTGGTAATTTGAGAAGTGTAAAAGATGTTTTATAGCTGTAAATCGTCCTCAAGCCTGTGTAGCTTAATAAATTAATTGAATTTACGTCAAGAACGAGCTATTTGAGGGTTATAATTTTCAAGATTCTCAAATGAGCAGTGGTCCATCATAGTTGTCTAACCTATTTATTTACAGTTAACCGAACTCGGCACACCACTCAGAATCATTTTTCGTATGCAATTGTAGCGTTCGTAAGCACTATAGTATAAAACAAATTACTCTATGCATGATATATTTATCGATTCTCTACTGCTTACACAATTAGCATGGCCAAGGTGCGAAACATGTCCGAATTTTTTTTTTTTATAAATCCGGAATAAACACAGGTAGTATAGGAATAAAAATTCAACAATAATGTACAGTAGGTGACCAAACATCGACCGTCCCCGCGCACCACTACCGTCACGAGTCATTTATTCGGCTGCAATTGTCAATCTGAAATTTATTTGATTACCATTACCGTGGTCTGAGGCCACGTTTCTATAACATTATAGTACTATGATGATCACTCGGTCTGTGCGGGGGTTAGAAATAGGACCGCATAATTTCTTTCGTTGTCACCGCAGAGCCCCACAACAACGAAAACTCGAATAATATGCTTTCACTGGTTTTCATTTTCGGTTTTTTTTTGTTTTTTTTTTATGCTTATACGCGTTTCTACCGACTCACGCCCGATTGAAATAAACCAAAGTCGGATGAACATCATGTGTAAGCCGACATTGAGGATATCGGAAAATTGGATATTTTCTAGGAAACTGTCTATTGTTTGGAATATAAAAAAAACATTTGAAAAAATCCGATTCAAAAGTGTAATTTCTATACTAAGTATATTTTTATACTTAGTATATTTAAATTTGAACACTAAACACCACTATGTATTTAATTATAAAATTGATTTGTCCGGAACCTTAAGACAAAAGCCTTTTCAAAATGGAATTTTTATTGCACCCGGAATTTTCGAATGCGGGTCATATTTTGTACCGGGTGAAACTCATGCACTTATTGGTCACAACGCGATCGTTAATCACACTACACCCATCATATTGTATTTTTGTTGTCGTGTCTCGGTGTTTGCTGTACCTATATGCTATTTTTTTTACGAACGAACCGGCTTCACTATCGAAAGCCTTAATTTTCTTTACATTGTATATTATACATTATTAGAATATTGCATTTCACGCGTACAACTCTCCCTTTGGCGCACGCGTATTGTCATTAGCTGCGTGGATTTGAATCGAACGCGTTTGAAATACTTGGGCATCTATAATACTTTTGTTCCTTTCTAGTTGCCATCACAATGGTTGTTTTCCATATATCGATCGAATCGGCCAATAATGATAATAATTATAACATCGGCGATACTATTAACGGTATTATTCTATCATCGCGGCGCGCATTGCTCGACAAATGACAATAATGGTAATAATAATTTTCTCGATCGCCCGGAAGAAAGTATAGGTAAGTACAAATCAGTAGGCCGTAGCCGTTTAATATCGTCTGCAGTGGCGCCGAGCAACGTTTTAAGAAGATGGGCGGACAAAAACCTGTGTAAACCACCGTCCTCGTTTACAAAACAAACTCCAATACAACACTCTTAATTAATATTCTATACGTACCGATTCGGTGAAAAATATGGTTCAGGTACCCATCGTGGGCTCCACTACCATTCACCCGTTGAAAGAAGGATGGTGATCGCCACCCTTGACTGCTTTCTTTGGCGCCACTGATCGTCTTCCAATGAAAATTCTCGCCCCTCGACACAAACTATACTAATTCGAAACATTATACGTGTATAATTTTATGTGAGAAATTCGTTAGCAATCAGCGGCCGATCGATAAATAGCAGCTAAAAACGTATTGACCTCGACCGATTGAACATAATATTCCATTTTGTCTGAGGTACCTATTTTATTCCGCGAGCGATAATGTCTTCGATTTATTTCAAACGGGTCCCGACAGAAAATATACAAATTTACCGTAATATTTTCTATCGTGCATATATACTTACCTATAACATGAGATGACTCGTAAAAAACAAAAAAAAAAATGCAACACGTGACCAACGCAGTACTTTCTTTGCACGAGTGTCGGAGTGTACAATACACGAGAGGTTTACGGTCGGCGTATTGAAAAACGAATATTGTTAAATATTATAATGATTATATGTTGGCCGTGTGGTTTTGAACATTTATCAAAATGTATATTTTTATTTTCTGATTGCTACGGGTTTTTTTTTTTTTTAATTTTCCCCAAAAATCTTTTTCCGCTACTTTTGGACACTTTTAGCGGCTCTCTCTGGCCCAAAACTTGGGAATTATAGTGGTTTTTTGAAGGCGGATTTAAGTGATCAAAAGTTGCATCAAATTTCACCTTTGATGTTTTTTTTAACTTTTAACAACCTCCTATGTAGATTACATCAAACAAAGTCAGGGTAATACAATTTTATATATACGCATGGCGTTAGTATATCAAGAACGTACTTTTTGAGAGTTTCAACTTTTAACGCCCATACCTAACATTTTAGACTCTTAGCAGAGCAAGGATATATTGGTTTTATAATGATTTTTAATTTATTTTAATTTTTCTATGAACAACTTTTCTACCAGAAATTTTGTTCCGATTTTCTAAGCACTTTTTCTGAATGAAAATTTAACTGGAATGGTATTTTAAGTAGGTCATTTTTTGATTTTCCCAGGGATTTTCACAACAAATGGAAAAACCAGGAAAATGTATGAAATGTATTATTTTCTAATCGTAAATATTATTATGTCCTTTTAAAAACATATATAATCGAACTCGAAATCGTTTTTTTTTTTAGCAAAGATTAATGATCAAATTTTACTGTTTTCGTTTTTTTTTTTTTTAAAAGTAGTATACTATTAATGAGTTTAGTATTGTATTATTATGATTTACAGTATTCGGGGGTTTTCTCCCCCTGAACAGTTATGTGCGTAAACCGCATGGGCGGAAATCAAGGGGCCTCTCCAGAAGTTTAAACTACTCCCCAGCCTTAAAAATTTTAAAGGGCCTAAATATACAATAATTGTTAAAATCCAATTGATTGAATATTAATCCTCACCACCAGTAATTTCATCGAATTTCCGCCCAGTGACCCGTCACCGACCGAATGTTATGATAATATTATAACGTAATGCAATAATAATGTTTAGAGAATAATCCTTTCTACACCGGTCGTCGCAATTATAATATCGTGTTCGCGCTCGTATACGGTAATTTATACGCGCCGCACGGAGAATATAAAAAAAAAAAAAAAAAATGATCGTTTTGAATCCGCGAATACCCGCGCCGCATACTGTCCGGACGATTTATGGCATTTCCGTCGTCGTCGTACCGCGAGTGTAATTTATCGCGGCGTTCCGATTATTGTTATTACTCGCGGGCTCGCGCGCCGACACCCGTCTCGTACCTACACGTACACCTAACAGCTGCCCCCGTTAACACCGCGACCGTTAAGCCCGCGTTCGTTTATCACGTCTTATTAGAAAATAAAATGTGTTTCCCGACCGGGATCGACGGGTCGGACGCGTCTTATTTGCCCCTCTTCCTTCGCATTTCCCCCGCGCCGCATTGCGTTCCGCGTGCGGATCCCACGCGGCTATCCGACCGACGACCGGCCGACGGGGTCAGCCGCTATGTACGCACTTGCTGCTCTGGCCCTCGCCGGCATCCCGATCACCCCACCCCCCTCCTCCACCCGCCCGTGTAAACGCTGCTCCGGTTTATGTTTCGCACGCCCTCGCCGTGTCCAATCGTATACCCACCCCGACGCGACCTCCGGCCTCCGACTTATTCTCCGGCCTACTTTTTCCTCCGCGGCTCTCGTCTACGCGTCTTCAGAGAGACGGCTCGCCGGCCGTCCGGACGTGCGGGCGTAGGTTGTGCGCTCGACCGTTGCGCCATCGTTCGTCTGCTCTCGCCCGTCCGGGACGTGAATATTCGATCTGTGAGCTCCCGAGCGCAAATTACAAATGTCGGAACAATATGAACCACGGTTGACACGGGCAACCTCGATCTCTCGTGGCGGTAACGGCAATAGCCGAGTGACGCAGAGCCCGAGTGCGTCCGGCGCGTGGCGGTCGACAATGCAGAAACAACACTAAAAACACGGACGCGACGATATTATTGAGACCGGCCGCGGTCGGGGCTGGGCTACGCGATCCGGTGGTTGTTGACACCCGGCCGTGGTTCCGGCTAGAGTGATTTATCGCGCTCGCAAACGCACGCGGTATTCCACGCTGAAGTATTACGGCTGGCAAAGTAAAATACGGACGAAGATGCGACGGAGTCGTTGAAACGCTGTACCGTTACAAAAGTTTAGACATCGTCCGATACCCGTGAATCGTAATTGTTTTTAGATAAACGGCGGGATTCTGGGAACGCGTGTTCGAAAGAACACTTCTGGTGGAAAATCCGCATCTTTTCAGGTGCGGAATGGACGTTTCGAAGGAATTTCACTCACCTAAAACGCGTGCATAAGCATTTTTAAAATAAACCGCAAGTAAAATTAACGTTGGACTACTGGGGTATTTGAAGTTCCTGAAAAATGCAGTTTTCGTCGCGTTTTCGAGTGAGGGTCGCGGGATTTTCTTTAGTGCTGGGTCGCTTTCGCGGCGTTATCGCATAATAAACTTACACGATGACGATCATCGGACGCCATCCGGAATCTGTTGGTTTCGGTAAAAACGCAAATAGCAAATACACACCCACGCTCATATGAATAGGTTCGTAGATGATAACGAATCGCATACAATTAAAACGTCGCCTGATTCGGATTTACGCGCATTTTTCATTTTGTCAACCTGCATTTCATTTTCACCGCCCACGAATCTCGCAGCGGCACTATAGATTCGCATTCCACACATTGTGACTGGTACAGTCACTATTATTATTCGTGATGTCGTCTCGCACCATTTCAAAACGATATTATTATAACGAATAAAGCGATCTGTTATTCGATACGAATCGATATTGTACGCACATTTCCAATCGACATGAACATCGATATCATTGTCTTCGTGCGTAGTGTATAGAATTCGCAAAACCGAAACTTTCGTTCAAATAACATGGACGTTATATATGATATTATAGTTGTACGTCCATCGTAAACGATAGATTATAAGTATATAACACATGTATTATGTATATATTGAAATGTTTAAATTTAACACTAAGTTTAGAAAAAGTGTCATAAATATGCAGACGAATCCGGCCTTTTTATATACGATTTAGGAGCACGACAATTAGAGCTAGAGATGTAATATACTAAAATTATGCTTTTACGTCCTGGAAATTCGAAATAAAGCACTAAAAATGAAAGAATAAAATAGAAATCTTGTCAAAAAGAACAAATACGAAATTACGTACAATTTCGTGTTCTCGTTCAAAAATACATTTTAAAATACAACGAATTTGAATCGGAACGAGAACCACATACACGAACTTTGGGAAACAACGCAAAGTTCATTACTGTAATCCTTGCATACAGCCCTAATGATAATATTACTCGCGAGTGCGAGCGGAACGAGACGGATATTATAATATTTACTGTGCGTAGGAGTTTCTCGCAGTTTCCGAATACGTAGCTTCGTGCGCTGAATTAACGTTTGTTGTTTATTATTATTATTAGGTAATTTTTTTTTTTTTTAATATTATTCTCGGCGATGACGTTACTGTGCAGAAAAAGAAATCGTTTCCGTGATTTTTCAAGTGCGATGATCAATCGTATAATAGGCACGAGCCGCGCGATTAGATTAGCTATAGTATTATGTGATGTATTGTTTTAAATCCACAATCGATTATTGTATTAAAAAAGAAAGAAAAAAAATGATTAGAATGAAACGTGGTTTATTATGTACACGGAAATTTCATTGAGAAAGAGGAAGCAAAGAGGATCTGGAGATGACTTATAATAATCATCAATCCATCAGAGGGATGGTTTTCGGTAGCTAATTTAGTAATTGGTGCATTTTTGTTTTTTTTTTTTTTTAAATGTTCGATTTACATAGATGACATTTATGCGTACGCTGTATTTCTAACGAAAAACAATTCTAAACAAAGTGTGGGCCAATGTGTTTTGATAAACTTAAATTGAAAATCACATTAATTTGTAATATTATAAAAAATAATTTATAATTGTCCGTGTTTTTTGTTGTCTTACAATTTTGAGCATTTTTATGTTAACAAATTAGTTTAACCCACATAAAACAAAAAAAAAAAAAAACTATTTAAAAATTCAAATTAATATTAATAACACAAAATCACGAACTTTTTTTCTAAATTCTTCACCGTATATAAATAGTGCTAATATGAAAACTCTGTAAAAGTTTCAAGTCTCTACGATTGGTTAAAATAAGTTTGTAAAGACGTTATTGCTTGAATATTCCCGTTGTTCCCAAATTATTAATTAACCATATGCAATAGGAAAATCAAAAAAGGCGGTTTTCGGGTCGATTAAACACAAATACGTCGGAGCGAGATTTCTGGTACGGACAAGTTGTTTTCAGACAAAAAAAAAAAAAAAAACAACTCGTATCACAATAAAAGCAAAACCGATGATACGTTCCTCGTCGCTACGCTCAGAATCCTAAACGATTTTACATTATATTCGTGTTTTTAGTCGTCCGACGTAATGTATTGTAATTCACTTGTACAAACTTATGTTATTATTATCTACCTACGAGCGGGTTGAGAAAAGTCCGTGTTACACGAACGATTCGTGTACAGTCCCGTAATACGCGCATTGCTGACCTATAGATCGTATCGCCGTACGTTTAACCGTAGTCCGAATTCGAAATAATATTGTGTTGCATTTCAATCCCGTGTCCATTGTGTTCGCGGTACGCGTTTAGAGACGGAAATCGTATTGGTATGAGATCGCTGTCGAGATAGCCCAAACGAACATAATAATGTTGTGTTGTAATTTTATTATTCGACACATATACTGGCAGGAAACGCCGCGAGTACATTATTGTTATTATTATATTATTATGCAAATACGACCTTGATGCGAATTCAATATTATCCCGTCTGGGTTGTAGAATAATAAAAGCGCCAAAAATACCGTGCAGTGTACACGGGAACACCGCGCACGTCATAATAATAATACTCGCGCGCCACTGTGGTGTTGGGTTTCAAGTCAACAATCTGATATAATCTATTCGTTTGAAAAGTTCTAACTCCGCAACGGTAACAGATCATAATAATTGTTAAAATAATAACAAGTAACAATCGTTTAGACGTCTCCACGGTATAGGAGAAGTAATAGTTCCCCTAAACTAACTCGACCAATTTTTTCCACTTCTCGAAACTACCGCCGTAACGTCCAAAACAATAGTGTCTATTAGTATTACTGTTGCCGTTGCAATAAATTATATAATTCGAATTTGGAACAGCGATTTTTTTTTTTTTTTAAGGATCAGCAATAAATTATTATTTATTTTTTCTTTTTTTTTTAATTAAACAGAATAATTGTGATTCGATTATATTATGTCACGACGACGATAGTAACAATATAATTATGTACGAGTTTATGTATATAGATGTCATCATCCGATGATTTTATCACGAACCAACGATTATCTGCAGTATACGAAGATTTCGAGTAAATTCGATTTTTATTGTTATTTTTTTTTTTTTTTTTTTTTGAAGATCGGTCATTATTTTATTTACAGCGGGTTCGAAATTTCACTATTATTCCCATACAGCCATAAACCGATATTAACTTTTGATTTTCAAACACATAACAGCCGCGTTTTTAAAATAATTGTTCATTGTCTTCCAAAGCTTGCTGTTCGATGCTAATTATGATACTGGTTCGTTTCGCGTATTTTCAAATGAGAATAAGAAATATATTTTGCGTTTTTTTATTTTTTTTACTTAATTTAAGGGGTTTTAGGAGTTTTTGAGATTTTCGGGTCCAAAATCCGAATTTAAAATTTAATTTTTATTTATGATTAAACGCTACCGAGGTATATTTATAACAAATTATTAAATACTCGTTTTACATTATCGAACAATAGTATACGCGAATCATGTTAAGAGAATTAAACATTTTATTTTGTAATTTTTGATTTTCGAGTAATTATTTTATTTTTTTTTTTTTGAGTGCATTATTTCGAATTTTTAAAATAAAAAATCGATTCTATTTGTTTGGGACGGTTTTTATTTTAGTGGTTTTAAAGGACATTACTTTCCCAGACCTAGTTAATGCTATCTAAATATACATGGATATTATAATTTGTTCGTCAATATTCGTCTATTCAAAACGAAACATCATCATATATTGTTGGAAGGACAATAAATTTGGTTTAGTTAGGTTAGCATTAAATGTTATTTTTTTTTCTTTTGTTAGCAATACATTTTTTATAATAGTACACCGAGACGTTTATGCAGACATGTTTATAACGTTAAATATTTGAAATCGAACACTGCAGCTTACTGTATAAATAGGTATTTAAAAGTAATCATTTTTCGAATTTTCCGACAGCTTTCAAAAAAAAAAAAAACCGCTTTTGAGAAATCAAGAAAAATATACGTGAACGAAAAAGACGACAACTGACGCGAAGAAAACGTATACTACGGTTTTATAATGACGAGAGTTTCACCGATAATAATTATATTATTGTTGTTTTGACGCTACGGTAGTCGAATAATTAAAAACTTGTACTATAATAACCAAAACTAGATTGCAAAAAAATGTTAAAACTATAATTATATTGAATGAAAAACTGTTTCAAATAACTTTTAAAAATATATTATTATTCCCATAGTTTTCATTTGTTTGAGTTTTGATTCGATTAACCGTTTACTATATTGAACCCTACGGTCTGCTGCAATAATATAAGAATCATTAGACAACGTAGCGCTGCAGCTGAATGGGACGTGCTCATTAGTCATTATTCTTATTAAAACATAATTGCGATACTTATATTACAAATAACCAGTGGTGCAACCAGGATTTATTTTCAAAGGGGGCTTAATGAATTTGAAAAAAACTCGATTTTGGATGTTGTTTGTTGGGGTGAAGGGGTTAATGTTAAGTTAGGTTTATTAGTAAAACCTATAAATTGTAAACTTTCATTTATAGACAGCACATATCAGAAAACAATTTGAACTCATATAGATTATGTTTTTAAATATACTTTACTCTCTGAAGTCATAATGTGATAATAATAATAATTTCCAGCCTAAGATTAATTATTCAAATAGAGTGGTTCACCATTTTATCAAGCACTGAATCGGGTTAGGTTAAATGTCTGTACATATGTTTAAATTGGCTATTCCATTAAGTCTCTGCTGTTCTGTAATGTTTCTTAAATAAGTTTCAAGCCTCCTGAGTTTAGAAAATGATCTTTGCTCTTCAGCACAGGTGAATTTGGAAAATTGTACGCTGTGTATAGACACTCGAATTATTGAATGCCACTTAAGTTTAAAAGTGTGTTCATTTCCGTAATATTGAATTATGATTTATATAAAATATGTTTTAAAGATATCCACGATTACGGCAGATTTATGCCACGCAGTATCACGCAAATCGACTTACGGGTTGCTTAAGCTACGCCAGACGTCGAATAAATCTAATGAGCTTTCACGCTCGACTCTGCGTAAATAATAACCACTAAATCTTAAATAATATACAATGGTAGATAATGAATAAATCCTTTGTATTTGTATTTGTTTATTTATATTATAAGTAATAATAGTCCGAATCCACCAAGTTGAAATATAATTGACCACGTTTTCAAATAATGATTTAATACAATTTGGGGTTCAAACTGAAATTTAACAAAAACACATTAAAAAATCCGAATATAAAATCCCATTAAACAAAAAATCGCAAACTATGCTATAGAAAATGTAAGCAGAACTTTAACGTTAAGAAAAAAACCAATTCCTAATTTTTTATGACATGCGCCTACAAAAAAATTATTCAGAGAATTAATTGCTAATTTTAAATTAATAATTATTAAACAATTTTCGTATTTACTTTTTTTTATAACACAAATTTTAATAAAGCATTACAAAAAAACAGATAGACGCTATAATTTAATTTACATTTACTTAATTGTAACAATGCTCTGATAAAATATTAAATACCTACATCGTTAAAAGTATGAAATACAAAATAGTACCTGAAGCCTTGTATGTCACAGCTGAAGTTTTGTGAATTGGTCGAAGATACACAAAGTTATATTGACTTATATTAATAATGTGTCCATTTGATTGAAAAAAATAATCAAGCTTGTTTATAAATATCTCAAACATGCCAGACAAAGTCCAGACGTGTTCGAACCGAGTAGGTACATTATTTTTCTTTTTTTAAAACAAAATATTAATTATAACTATTGAAATAAAAAAAGTAACATAGATACTGTTAATAAAAGACAACCGCCAATCAACAATGGTGTTGTTGCCATAATGGTAATGTACGGCAAACATCTGTTTTACGGCTAAGGTGTTCTGCCAATTAATATCGCTTCAATAGAAAAACGACATTAGACCTTCTTTGTTGAATTTTTAATTTAGTTCATGAGTAAGCTGTTTGTTTTTAAAATGAGTTTAAAAAATTGGAGAATTACGAAAAATAAAAATTGTCAAATGTTAGGATTCTTTTTTTTTAAATTTGTACGGCTTATATTTTCTACTAAAAATTTTGCTTCAAAAGAAAAACAACAAGAAATCTATTTTTCGTTGTATTTTTAATCTAGTTGGTGACCAATAAAGTGTCCTTTATTAGTAGGTAACATTACTTACTTACTATCTGACTGTAGAATATGACAATAATGGAATAGTAATGGGAATTATAATATTTAGGCAATTTGCGAGGACTCCTGGGGGTTTTCTCAAAAAGAGTCCCACGGAGGACAGTTATTTGCTACAACATTGCTACAAAGGCTGTTTAAATTTTTTAAAACAAAATTGATTTCCACAGGAGCGACTACAGTGTATAAGATCCGAAAATTACGAGCATACAAAATAATAATATACCTAATAAAACCGTTTTTTATTTTTTTTATTTATCGTTATGATATTATAATATAGCGCCGATAAATGTAGTTTGTTTCTTGAATGGCGCCCATAATTCTGAATCCAATCGAGTTTTCTGGCGTTGCCAAAATTTACTTGGAAAAGTATCAAATAACGTAGGTATATAATATAATATACTATAATATAACAACTCTATTATCACGTGGTCTATTATTGTTTTTTTTCGATCGCTTCCATAATATATTCGCGTTTGTGTCCGTAGGTATTTCTCGTAGAAATTTTCAACTCTATTGTGTTACTTAACATTATATTATATGAGCCATTGGGGAGAAAAAAAAATCGTATTCGCAATGTAAAGTTAATGTAATTCGATTTTGAATGTAACGCGTCTGAAATTACACTCCACAACGACGTGTGGAATCTATATGCGGCAAATAACATAATAATAAAATATTATTATAATGTATTACGGGTTCCTACATGTGTACTATTATTAATTTATTTGTAAAAAAAAAAAAAAAAAGATTATTATTTGTGTTATTAGATACATAGTTAAGTATTAATAGTATTATTATGTGTTCCCATAAAAATAATCCATCGAAACGCGTGCCCAACTATTTACATACGCAAGACATAATAAAAAAAATGCTTGAAAAATTGAAAATTATATACGTATGCGCCAAATAAACCTGATACTTACCTACACGTGTGGTTGTAATATTATTATATTGTTGGGTTTTTTGTTTTGTTTCAGTTCTCGCGGTCTATCGAGTCAGCGGATCTAGTTCAAAAACCATAGACCAGGTAAAATATAATAATATTTTTGTATTGTACCTTTATAATGATTGTTTATTATTTCGTTACGCACAAAATGGGTGTGCAAATATTCGTATGTTAATGCCCGAGTTATAATAAAATTATATTATTATCATAGAACGAAAAATTGTGTACAATAGTATTGTATTATGTATGTAGCGAGTGTATAGGTTTTCAATAAAAAAAAAAAATAATAATAATAATAATAAATGACCCAATATAGTGACAAATTAAAATTTGTTATGTCATTGTGAAGTATCCCAAATGATTATCAGATTCTGAGTGGAGCCATTGGTTTCACGCTGTATTGTGATATGTGTGATATGTTTTTTATTCTTTCTCCGAATAAGTTTTCGGCCAGAAAACTCGCTCCAATCAAAAACTACCAAGGAGCTTTCTCGTATCTATCACTTTTCTGCAGTGCAAGTGCAACGAACAGACATTTGTTTGAAATTTCTTGTATTTTTCCTGATAAAGAAAGAGGGGGGGGATATATAAAAAAAAGAACGTCGAGAAAACGTTTACGATTGTGTTTTTTTTTTTGTAGTTTAACAATAAATTAACAGCTGTAGAACTGAAATTTTCGCTGAAAACTATGACGTAACCGTTTTTTAGTCGCGTATCGCGTATGCCTTTTTTATTTTTAATCGCGTATTGCAGTAATAGCCGTTTGAAATTGGCGACTCTAGCATTAGATGTCTGCTTTTTTTTTTTACTTCATATTTCGATATTGATATTATAATTGTTTACCCGTGAACGTTGATACGATTAAACGCGGCTCGACGGCGAACAACCGCGTGAAATAACGACGACATCACGAAACATAAACGGTTCGCGCTCGTAATGACGGTAATAACATTACAGCGATGTACCCCGATTTCAAATGTTACGTCGAAAAAATCAAAATATGTTATCGCGTCCCGGTTGTGATATGGGTGTAATGATATTATAGCGCGTGGCTCGGGCAACATAATAATATATCGTACTCTATTTGGATATAATAACAATAATAATATCAACTCGGAGGAATAAAATGGGTTTTTTTTTTTTTTCGGTTCTTTAATAACGTCCATTGCAATAATAATATCGCGAGCATAACCTACTTAACGACCACGCGGGTTATAAAAGTTCTCGGCGCGTACAACACAACGTTCTCCGCGTACCCAATGATAATAATTCCACGATATACCTTCTCCGCAATTAAAACACATAAATAATAGTATTCGATTACTTCTCGTATTTTTTTTTTTTTTTTTTTTTTGATGTTGTTACATATCGTTTTAATATTGTAATATTCCTCCGGACACAACGCCTGTCGTAACGAAACAACTCGATAATAATAATTGACACAATGCGCGGGACAAGCAAAGTTACGTTATATACTGCCTAATAACAGTATGCAATACAGTACGAGTATTTCGTTCAAGTCGAATCGTTTACCCGAAGAAAACATAATATCATTTCTGTTATGACGATGTCGTATCGCAGCCGCGTGTCGGTTCGATCTGATCCGACGGTCTAGTCCACGGTTAACAATTCTATTATTTATAATATATGTGTGCTTTTTTTTAAAAAAAAAAAAATAATTTTGAACAACTTTTCTGCCAGAAATCTTGTTCCGGTATTATAAACTTAGGGGTGGTTTCTATACTAGGGCTACACAATACTACAGAATTATCTTACCCTTTAGCTCAATTAATATTATAAAATGTGACATGGGTTAAAACTCATCTAAAGGCTGAAACAAACTGTAGCTATACCTAATCTGAATAATACAAAATACACATAAGTTCGTTGATGGGAATTTTTAACCATTGTTTTACAAGTAGAACGTTCGTGTTATATAATTTGTGTACGTTATTTTTATTTTCGATTGCATATACTTGTTTTTTTTTTTCCGTGGAGGAAACGAGGACACTAAAAACATTACGTTTTTAAAATCTTCTTATGTAAACAATAAAAATAATAATAATAATAATAAATAAATGTACCCAAGCTTTCAAATGCATTAGGTAGTATTAAGTACGTAATAAACAACAATAATAAAAATACATTATATTAAAATAATTTAATAGTTTTTCGTCGATGGACGTGCCTATATAGAAAAAAAAAACGATACAATAATTTTTAATTTTTTTATTTATTAAATGTCCGTGTAGACACGTGTTATGTAACTTAAATTATTTCGCTGATCTACGCGATGGGTTTATAAATACATATATTTATATAGGTATATGTATACATTGTATAAAATGCAAATTCGAAATAATATCTCAGACCATCACGGACGCGATATTTGAATAATTATACGGGCGGGCGCCGGCTGGGTCATAAAAAAATTAAGATTAAAAAATATTCATACAGTATTGTTTTTAACTGTTTAAATACCGTAAAAGGATGTTCCATTATAATAATAAATATCGACGAATAACGCTGTATAATTCGTTTAGTGTCTTATTTACTGGGAAGGAGGAAGAGGTGGCCTGAGGGCCCTGGACTCCCTCCCATAGCCCCCAAAAAGTCAAATGGGATAAATGTTTGTTAAAACACATGGAGTTAAATAAATAAGTTGATAGGCACCTAAGTATATAATATATAAATATTATACTTGCGATAGATGCGTACGAAAAACAGATCCTTGTTAAATTTGTTTGTACAAAGCCCTTGACCATCATATAGTAAAATCGAAGTTTTATAAAGTTTGATACAATTTATAATGACGACATAAATCGTATAAAACACTAAAAACTAATGCTAATACCCATCTAACAAGATAATACATATTTTCTGCTAGTTTTAGAATAATTAATTGCGTTATCGTTTTGACTTCGAGAGACATGACAAGTGAAATGAACGCGTTCTATTGTGTTTTTGTCTAAATTATCTGTACAGCGAAATTAACGTTTTTCGTCTTCCGCGTAGGAAACCACTGCAATATGTTAAAATTAATAATAAAATTAAAATAATTATTTACAGCGAAATATATAATACAATATTAGTAGCATTACATTTACATATATACATGATCGAACCCCTTAAAAACATGTCCAAGATATTTGAACCTTATAAACTCGGGACAATCTCCCCCTCTCAGCAATAAAAAATTGAAAATACGTCACTGGGTCTGTATGTCGTTAACTAGCGATTACCTATATGAAGGTTTCGAGTAAATTTGAGTTACTATTTCAAAATTAAAAAATATCGAAACGAGTTTATGTTATACGGAGTGATGATGAAATTTTGAAAATATTGCGAACGAGGTATAATTAAACGGTTCTGTAACGGCTGAGACACGCCAACAAAATCAAATTTTCTCGAAATCTCACCGCTTTATGGTAAAAAAATAAATCACCCTGTATACACGTGAATTATATAATATACGACAAAGAAGTGTATTTCGTGCCCTAACGAGAAATCGAATCCAACGTATATGTATATTACACGAATGATCAATCAATCGTGCGCATTATTTCTATGTTATTCGGTCGAATACGATTTTGGTTACAAAAGCTTTTTATTATTATTATCTATTGTTTATTTTTTTTATAATTAAAAAAGCGTATTGGTACGTTAAAAATAATGATACAAATAATAATAATAATAATAATAGTAACAATTGTTATTGTTTAAACGTAACAATATTTACGTATAGAACAACTCTGCTCTCTAGTAATTAAAACAATTTCACTGGAAAAAAAAAAAAAAAACTATCTACTATTATAGAAAATATTTGATAATATTATAATATACCAGTTGGTTGTTGTTTTAAGGGCTAACGCAATTAAACTGTAAAATTCAACAGAAAACATAAATCAAAAATCAGTATGAAATATGTAAAATTGGGAAAAGGCTATTCGAATAATAATAATTTTAGCAACAGCGGCGTATACAAGTCTTCTCAATCAGATGGGAGGGAGGGGAGAACTGTAAAAAAACTCATCCAAAATTACATGTTTGTCTGTTAACGTTAATGTCCTTTAAAAATACACTGTACCCACTTAAGCGGTTTAATATAAAACATGAAAAGATGTATAAAGGAAAATCGCTACAAGTCTGCAATCGTTGGTTTGAAAATTACAAAACAAATAAAATAACAAAATATAAAAACCATCAATAATTTTCAGAAAAAAATACTGTCGACCCAATACGGATTTATATCCGCGGCTGATATATTTATGAACGTTATGTTTTTACTAAAACGAAGATTTTCAAAAATACATTCGACCGTTTACTCGAAAACAACTATTTTGTAAACACGTTTGGAGCCCAGAAAACTGCGCAATTACTCAGGCGTCAATTCGCATAACGCACAATCACATATCTAATAGGCGAATATCAAAGACCGTCTATTGTACTCGTATAAATAAATAGATACGGCGTGAATGTTGCACTGATGAGCAGTTAGCCGCGACGAATAAAATATGTTCTAATTGTTCTAAAACTCGACGATTCTCGTTCATCGTACCCCACTGCCCGGGGCTTTTGCCAATACACAAAACGTTAAAAAAACAAAACGCCCGCGTTCCTGAATACGGTCTCCGGGTGAACGTTTGAACGACACGCCGACTTGCGGGTAGTAAAAGACCGCACGGCCGCGTGATTTCGAGCGGAAGCGACGGTTCGAGTAGTGTTACGAGCGCCCGGATCCAAGTTACGCGAGTCCGCATTCGAACGGGATAACGGGACCAACACGTTATAGACTAGAACTGGACCGACGTAAACGGCGTGCGCGAAGCCGGTTTTCGAGCAAGGTTTTCTACCCGGCCGGCTTACAATGGTAATCATCCGGGTTCGACGCGAACTAGAGCGGTTTAGCCGGTGCCGGGCAGTTTTCAGACAGTAATCGAAATCGCGTCATCGCGGCGATTACGCCGCGGACTGCGCGAGGCCCGCCGTAACCGTACGGCCGGAACGGACGCCGTTCGCGGGAGAAACGAAATCGGGCCGTCTCCGAAAACCGAACGAGAACATCTGCGTCGGTTCTGTTGGGGGCGCGTTTTAATTGCGCGGTACCGCGGGCACACTCGGTCCGGGACGCGCGCGCCCCGCGAGGGACCCGGCGGCGCGCGACGGATTTCGAGTTTTCGGACCGACGGCCGGGCGCCGGGCCGGAAAACCGGGTGGTGCGCGGCGCCAAATTAAACGGCCGAGAATCCGTACTCGGGCGACGGATTGAACACCGTGCGGTCGGCGGCGCGTCAGTGCGGGTTTTTCTCGAGTCGATCGCCCCGGTGACCGAAACGGTCGGGCGGGTATGGGCGACCGGACACGGCGATTGAGACGTTCGCTAGTTCGCAGACGGTAAACGCCCTTGGTTTTGTGTATCGCGCCCGCGTCCACGTGCGGTGGATATCACAGCGTGCGTCACGCGGTCGCGGGGTTCGCGGCCGTTGTTGGTCACGCCGGCCGCGGTATTATACCCGGTAACCCGGTTGTTCGCGCGAAACCGGTAGGGACGCGTCGTCGGGGTTTTTTTTTTTTCCGCGTTCCTCATTGTTTTCGTCTTAACGCGCCCGCGTTGTGCCGTTGCGCAACAGCCGCCGCGACCGGCGGTTCTCGAGATTCGCCGGCGCCGATAAACAACGCGAAAACAATACGAACGCGCGGGACAAACGAACGGGGGAAAAAAAATAAAATAATAAGAAGAATATCCTCGACGCTCCCGCGTGTTACCGGTACACGTACGCGCATAACAACTCGTAATGTATTGTCGTGTCTGTACGACATAATAGGTCGGAGTGCGCGGTTTTTCTCTCTCTCTCTCTTTTTTTCAGCTGGCGTTTGCAAATAAAACACGTTCGTCGGGCCGTTTTTTACTTCCTGTTGACCTACCGCGCCGACGATTCTCGTTTCCGATACGCGCGCGTCGACGTCGACCGTCGGAGACGATTCCGCGAGACGACCGTCTCCGGGGCGCGGGCAGAGTTTATCGGCGGTGACGATCGTGCCCCCGCCTCGTGACATCCGCGAAAGTTCAGAAACGCGCCGCCGCGGAAACCCGCGGCGGTGTCCCTCGTTCGAACTTTCTGATCAAAAAAACAATAATCGTCACGCTAAATTTACACGCATATCGAATAACTAAACTTTTCAATCACAACACGTGTGTTGAAAGGTTGTGTGTATCACTGATTTACAGCTAAATAACCTCATATTTCTCGGGGTCGATTCTATCGGTAAGAGAAATTCAATTTAACGTTTCTCTCCGGACGTTTCTGGTCTTATTCCTATTTCCTCGGCGGTTCGGGCGCGTCAACCGTTCAAAATAATAATAACTATTTTGTATTCTGAGAGAGGCGAGGAATGGCATATTGGTTTTATCGCGACGTGTTTTACACCAGAAATCACGGTCCAATCAAACGCCTTCTTGTACACATTTTTTCACCTCGGTACATTCATTGGGGAGGCGATCTTTTAACGATAGTCGGCTCCGTTGTCGCAGCTTTCTCGTCGAAACTATAAACGGATTCGCGTATAATAACGTACGGACAATCCGCTCGTTTCCTCGCACCCAGCCCACGGGCCGGTCACTTCCGGCGACGAAAATAACGCTATCTGAGCGATTTTCAAGACTTCCGGATAAATAATAATCCGTAAATCGACAGTATTTACGATAATTATAATAATTACATTAAGATATCGTCTCCGATCGCTGTTGTTTTCGTTTTAACCGTTCGGTGGGCGACACGATCGTCACTATTATTGTATTAGTTGGTGCGGTCTAACAGTAGTGGAGAGGCGCCGTTAACTTTTATAATATTGTATTCGGTCTTGACAAACTCCCACAGTTATTATTCTATTGTTCGGTTATCAGGTCCAGCTATCGGACCACGAAATTTTCCCAAACATCCATGAGCTCTACATTCGATTTCCGAAATTTCGTCGGTTTTTCTCTACCGGTGCTTCATTTTAATTATTTGAAGTATCCTCATTCAACTTGATATATTATGTTTATGAAAATTAACTGTAAAACTTCGTACACACAATGTTAAGTCAATTAATTGTCAACCGACTAAAAATGAATAAGTATACAATATTACAGTATACGGGAAGTACGCAATATTAAAAAGAAAAATTCGAATGAAACCAGAATAAACCTTCTGAATGAAAACATAATACCAAGATTTATTTACTTTAACCGATTAAATTTTTATTTTAGAAAATGTATTGTAAATGATACTTTTGATGTAAAAAAAAAAAAAAAAGAATAAAACCGATTTAAGTTTTTACACAAATACGTTATTTCCTTATATTTAAATATTATTTATCGCATAATAAGATAACAAGTTAATACGAATTAAACGGGATTAACGTAAGTACCTATATTTACTATTAAACCGTTCACCGTTTGCTTCGAGGTTTAAATTCAATTATAAATAAAAAAAAAAAAATAACGTTAAACTTATCATCATCATACGTGTTTAAACAATTAGTTATACATTATAATTTCTAGAAATTACACAGTTATCAAATATTATAGCGATATTTGAGAACGAAGTCTATAAAAAAAAAGTTACATAACATATTATTATAGTTTTTTTTTTTTTTTTTTACTTGTAATCGGAGTATACGCGAGTATATAGGCACCTACCTACTGTAATTTAATTTCTACTCGGACAATACTAGAAATCTTTTCGTCGGATTATAAAAAAAAAAAAATATATTAAATGGAAAAAAAAAAACAAACGGTCTGGTGAAATTTACTCGAAGCTATCGCGTATACCTAAATCGCCGACTACCTATTAAAAGTATACAGTTAGGTACGTGAATAATGAACAGTGATTGTGCACTTAGAAAACGCAGAAAAAATATTACCCGCTGTTTATTCATCCTACTTAATTTTCCATGTAAACAATCGTATTATCTATTGATTTTACTATATAGCGTGTGCTGCTTTTAGTTTCTGAGCGTAATATATCGGTTTTACTGCTGTGTGTGTTTTTTTTTTTTTTTTTTTTTTTTTTTAAATACTTTTCTACCAGAAATCTTGTTCCAATAAAAAAAAAAACAAAATCGCTTTTTTGTAGCATTTTAGAACTAGTTTATGGTAGGGTGAGGAATACATTTTTTTAATTTTTCTTGTAGCATAATAATTGCGAAACCCGGCAAAAAATATGTGAAAGTTTAGGGATATAACTGTTTCATTATTTTCGACATTGTTTTTTTGTTGTAATTCACTTAACCATTGTTGGTGCCTACGATTTCCAAAGAATACTTATATTAGCCTATTTTAAACGTGGCGAAATTTTCAAAACATTTTGATGATTTTTGAGCTATTTACAGGCATATAAAATTGTCTAGATTTTAGTTTTTATTTGAATAAAATTGCTTTTGTCAAGCCGAAATACCTAAAATATTATTATTTGTTTGTTTTTAGTTTTAGGTACTTGATGGTAAAAAAAAAAAAATTGAGCGTAATGTACTACTTGTATTTTTATTATTTTATTTTTTTATGATTATTTAAATTTCAAATTTGACGAAAATTCCCGGCATTTCTAAACACGTTTATCAATCTTCTTTCATAATCATTTTCATATCTGTAAACAAGTATTTATACAGAACAATATTCATTCGTCGGATTAAAAACTTCCCCAGAGCTTTCTCTTATAGAATTTTAAATATATAGATGCTAGATTAAAAAAGTCGTTTTTTTTTTTTAATTACTTATTAACAGAGTAAAACTTTCAAAAATACCTACGCGAAAATGATATTATTTTATGAAACGTCAATTTATATTAAAATTGATTTTTTAATTATAATTCTATTATATTAACGTTTTCAACACACAATATTATTTGCAAAATATGTCGACTTCGATTTTTATGGATGAGATTGTCTTGGCCGCGTATAAATACTGGAAATTGATCTTACTGTAGGTAGCAATAAAATAAAAGAGTTCACTTTAAAATTTACCAACAAATTGTTCCACTTCCACTCAGAATAGTGTTTTGTTTGCGAATATTTATTGTGTTTATAGTTTCTTAATTTAACGTTTGAACTGAACTTGATCACTCAATATCATGCAACTACTAATTTTTCAGTTATAAACATCGCATTTCCTCGCTCCGTCTAAAAGTGTCGATACACGAACATTGGAAAATTTGGCCCTATCGAACTCGAGTAAACAATGTGATACAGTTTAGTAAATAAAAACGAATTTAAATACACCTTTTTTTCTTTTTTTTTTTTTTTTTTATAGCTACGTTAATCTAATCATGTTATGTCCGTTTACTGAAACAGTCTCGCATAGCCGAACATCGCGGTGAACAAAACGCAATATATTATTTTCATTGTTACGTTTTAGAAACAATCAACTATTAACAAATTTGAATATATAATACATCCGTGCGCAGAACGGATCGGGAATATGTTATTATTATTGTTTATAACCGCGCGTAGGATGAAATATACGGACGTGCGATACGATCGTCTTTTTTTCATAAACTAAAAGAAACCGCATAATTTAACTCGTACCGAGCGACGGCGGTGTTGCCGTCGCGGGGCTCTGCGAAGACGAACTTTCAATTATCTAGATAAAGATAAGAGATAACTGCTCGAATAGTTATCCAGACGAAAACAAAATTTATGCGTAATAACAATATTTGATTGCCGTGATAAACATGTAAATACTCATCGTGTAATCTGGATAACAAATAATAATCATAATACAAAAACCATAAGTTTTTCGTTACTTGTCACAAAACCGGGTGAACATCGTTTGTTACGCGTCCAGATTTCGCGTGAAAGTTATGCGATTTAACTAACGACAACTCGTTTGACCATATTAATACATCGAGTTATATGTTTTAGTGCATCGATTTAAAACAGTTATCAATACGGTTCAATTAATTTTGTTAGATAACGGTTCAAACAACTTGTGTTTCGTTCAGACAAGAAAAAAGATAAATACTGTACGTATCTTGTTGAACTCGTCCGGATGAAATACATCGTCGGTTATTACCGTCAGTGATGTACAGAGATAAATTTTAAATTATCCAGATAAATATAAGAGATAATTTCTAGAATAGTTGGTCTTGTAACGGTTCGCTCACCTAGACATTGATGAATATATTCATCGTCTAATCTAGATATTAAATGTAATCTAAATCTAGATGGTAAGAAAAAAAAAAAATCTAATTTTTCATTAATTATTATCGTACCGTAAGCGTCATAAGTGCCCGAACATACGCGTCTTGGTTTCAAAAAGGTCCTGTACAATCGGCGCGATTTAATTAAATTTAAAAATCAAAATACGTTGCTTGCCAATTAATATGTCGGACTTGAACAAATTTCATCCAGTTGACGCGATTATTAATCATTTCGGACTCTATCGGATAACGCAATAGATATACACTTACGGTATCTACGGTATCTGCGCCCGTACCGCACGCCTATTCAGTGGCGTGGCGATAGGATGGCATGCACGGGCAATGAGCCGCGGGCCCGTGACATTTAGGTTGCCCCGAATCGGGACCCGTGGTATTATTATTGGACGAGTGACGGTCTTTTTCGAACGACCTTTTTTTTTTGTTTATTTTTCCAATCGGCCTTTACATAATGTTTCGCCGCGGGCATGAGAAGTTCCATTTACGCCACTGCGCCCCCCCCCCGTCTGTGGACAAAACGCTACGCGCCGGTATTGCGTATCCGTTATTGTAATATTGTACTTTTCCGGCGGTACTCAAAACGAATCCTATCGCGTTGTAACACGATAATATTTTGCTATTGATTGTGATAACCGACGAATCGCGAACGCGTCCGACACGCCGTAATCGTATTTACGTTATTTGTTTGTTGTTGTTTTACTACACACGTCGGTATTTCGAACGTCGAGGACGACTACCCGAGTTACTCGCCCGCGTACCGATGATATTTTATAATAATAATATATCATAACAGTCGCGTATCATCGTCGTGTTGTATAGGTTCGCGGATCAGAGCCGAGTAAAAGTTCACCGGATGATAATAAATGTATGTATATATATAACATCGCGAGTAGCGGCGCAGACGTTCGTGCGAGGTCTCCTCTTAATGTTATTATTATTTATTTATTTATTTTTTATTTTTATTTTTTTTTTTTTTTCAACAAACTCGGTTCCCATCGATGTTTTTTTTTTTTTTTACCTTCTCCCGCGGACGAGCTGAAGAAATATCGGTTTGTCGTGACTGAGCGACCACCTCGCGGCACGAAACCGTCCCAAAACGGTCCGCGATGTCGATTCCCCGAGTCCCGTGGTTCCCTCCTACGCCCCAGCTGGCCTTCTCATTCTAACCCCGCGACCAATTAAATGGTTTTTTTTTTTTTCGCTCTCTATCGCCGCGCGTTACAAACGCGACGACACCGGTGTGCACGTAGCGAAATATTAATAATATTGTGACTGATGACCGTACGCGTCCCGGTCGAAACATAGACACTTATTATAATATATTATTATTTTTATTACTAAATACACGCGTTTTAGGTCAAATTGCCAATACCGACCAGAGAGAGCCTACCGCAGGTGGCCGAAGTGTTGAGGGCGGCCGCTTACTTGGAAGACAGCGATGAAGTGGACAAAAATTTCCAAGGGCAGCGAAACAGTTACAAGAGGTTGCCCAGGAAGTTGGGATCCGAAAATCCGCAAACGAACTCGGAACTACAAGAGTATCAAGGTATTATTATTATTATTATTATTGCCATCACTGTCATTGTCATTATCCGTAAGTGGACAAACGTATTTTTTTACGATTGCCGTTTATTCCGCCATGGTATCACTAGAGCGGATAATGAAAATTATACGCCGTGCAATAATGTCGTGCAAATACGCACGCATTACGCGATTTTTATAGACGTTAATTTAGCCTGATTCGTTTTATTTTTTTTTTTTATTTCTAGGTGTAATGGGTCGACCCGGCGTTGACTTTCCAATACTGCCTTCTATACCCCGCACCGATTTCAGCTGTAAGAAAATGAAAAAATCCGGTTACTACGCGGATCCCGAAACCGACTGTCAAGTACGTAGCGGAACGTAATCAAATTTCGATAAATTAAAACTGTGTCGAAAGGACACGTCATGTTCAATTTTTAAAAAAAGACAGAAAAACCCGTTGAGCACCTAGAGTTTTACAATGTTTCATATGCCTTCGTATGTTTCAATGCTGCAGAAACGTATAGATGATAATATCTAACACTATAAAATTAATAATTAATACGACATTCGTGTTTCGACACACGTCGATTTCACGTATTGGATCGACATTGGGATATGAACATAGTCGGCTCGAGCAAGTCAAATTAATAAACGTAGGACGAATTACGCGGAGGGGAATACCGAAAAATAGATGGTTAGATGCGATCGAGAATGATGTTAGCAAAGCTGGTGTATGCAAGGTGGGAGATTGGGTTGAGTGGAAATTCACGACGAGGATTGCACCGACCCCGTATAATTGGGACGAAAGCGAAGGAGGAGGAATCAAATAAAATAATCGAACAACACCTCCATTTAAAAATTAAAAGTTAACCAGTCTAATTTCACGTCGAATCTAACTTTTAAATTATTTTTTGTGCACAGGTGTTCCACATTTGTGACAACGGTATGAAAGTTTCGTTTTTGTGTCCGAACGGTACCGTCTTCCGTCAATCTCATTTGATTTGCGACTGGTGGTTCCGAGTTGACTGCGAAAGATCTATCGAAATGTACGAGGAGAGCGCGGAACAGTTGGCGACCGATCAGAGGGCTTTCAAAGAGCGGACCGAGGCTTTGGCAAAAGCCATGCTAAAGGTACAGACTACGACGACGCAGAGCATTACCGATCGCGTTGTAACGGACCGTTCGTTCGGGCCGAGCACGACCGTTTTCAATTCCGAAAGCCGACTACCAGATCGCGCCCGATATTTCAGCGACTATTCGGCCGGCGAAAATCAAGTACCGGCCGAGACCGGTTCGTTTGTCGGGAATCGATTCCCGTCGAATTTCAATAATAACTATTATACCCAATCCAAATCGCCCGTAGGAAACTGGGACCAGACCGCCAACATCCAATCTGCTGCAGGTAACAATAATAACAACAACAATTATTATCAAACGCAATCGTCGACGACCGCTCAACCGACCTGGAACCAGGCGGCCAACAACAACAACAACAACAACTATCAAGGTGGCTCTAATCTTCAGGCACAGTCTTCGACGACCGCGCAGCCCGCCTGGAACCAGGCCACCGCCGATCGCAATAATAATAACTACAATAACAACTATTATAGTTATCAAAGCGGTTCTAACCAGGGACAATCGTTGACGACCGCGCAGCCGACTTGGAATCAGGTCGCGGTCGATATCAATAATAATTATCAAAGCGGTTTTAACCAAGCGCCGTCCACGACGTCTGCGCCGCAACCGAGTTGGAACCAGGCGGCCGCGGTCAATAGCAATAACAATAATTATTATCAGAGCGGTTCTTACCAAGCGCCGTCCACGACGTCTGCGCCGCAACCGAGTTGGAACCAGGCGGCCGCGGTCAATAGCAATAACAATAATTATTATCAGAGCGGTTCTTACCAAGCGCCGTCCACGACGTCTGCGCCGCAACCGAGTTGGAACCAGGCGGCCACAGCCAATAACAATAATTATTATCAGAGCGGTTCTTACCGGGCACAGTCCACGACGCCCGCGGCGCAGCCGACTTGGAATCAGGCCGCCGTCGGTAACAATTATTACCAAAGCGGGTCTTATCAGTCCACGACCACCGCGCGACCAGTGTCCGGTGTCCAGAACGTCAACAGTTTCAATTCCGATTACCAATCGCAATACGCGCGGCCGAGCGCCCAAAACCAAGTCGACGCGTCCGGTTCGCAGGCAGTTTATCAGCCGCAACCCACGGCCGCCGTGCCGCAGCCGGACCCGGACCAGGCTAACAATCGCAATAACGACAACGACAACAATTACCAACCGGGTAACAGTAACAAGAACATCGATTACCAAACGTCGCCCACAACGGTGGCCGCCGGTGGAAATCCCTGGAACAGCCATCAGGGTACCGACGGCGATTTCCAAACCGAAGTAACGTCTTATCAAACCTCGCCGACGACGACGCTGGACGTGACGGCGGACGGCCAGAGCGCCAATAACAACAATAACAACAATTACGGCGGCGCTACGAATTACCCGAAACCGGCGAAAACTACCGCGGCGCAAGTGAACGGCTGGAGTCATCAGGCCGTGAACGACTTGACGCTGTCCACCGACGACCACCAATCGCCGACCGCGGTAACCACGGTACAACCCGACTGGAATCCACAAGACGCCGCGGGCATTACGGCCGTTAATGGCGACCAACAGCCGCAACAGCTGCAGTCCCGACAACCGTACAGCCAACGGCCGACCGCGTCAACGTTCCCCGCGGCCGAAAACGATAAACAAAACGCGCCGGCCAGAGAGAGCCAAGTGCCCGCCGAATCCGCTTCGTTCGTAGGCCACAACAACGCGCCGCTGTACGGTTTCAACCTGCCGAACGATTATTACCGTACGCTGGTGCCGCAGACGAATCCGCCGGCGACCACGTACCCGGCGACCGGTTCGTATACGAACGACCACCCGGACGGCGCCTTTTCTTACATCGAATACAACCAAGACATCTCCACCACCGTCGGCGACGCGGTGACGACCACGCGGGAACCGCCGACGACCACGGCGTTCGATTATACCGGCAGCGGCCGTGACGATAATTCCACGCTGCCGCCGTCCGGAGAGACGTTAATCCCGAACATGATAAACTCGCTGCAGACGTTCCACGCGGACAACAATAACAACGCGCTGTACGACACGTTCGACACCTCGCCAACGAACGCCGACGACGATTCCGATTCGGTCGCGCTGTATTTCAATCGTCTGAACGATCCGCAAGACGATCGCGCGGTCACTACCGTCGCCAGCGATTTGCAGTTCAACGGCTATTTCGAACAGACGTCCAGGGCGTACACCAACGGCATTAGCCCGTTCTCCGGTACCAGATCCGCAGAAACCACTACGCCGGCAGTCGCCGTCGCCGCCGTGGTCCCGAGTAAAGGCTTGCACATACCCGCCGTGTTGACGCACAACACGAAACAGGCGTACGACAAACTCTTCACGAACGACACTAAAAGGGAATCGACGACGGCGACCGCGACGACCGCCACCGCCGTCGCCGCGGGCCAACCGGCCGCGGATGTCGGCAGTAAAGGCGCCGCGCCGAAACCGGGCGACACGGCGAACCTCGGGCTCGCGCTCAGTTTTAACCATTCGTCGGCGGAACTGAGGGAACTGGCCGCGGTGTTTACGCGAGCGCTGACCGCGTACCTGGACGACCCGGAAAACTTCCGCAAAATACTGGCCGAGGTGCGGCCCACCGAACCGCCGGGCCCCAAGACCGGCGGCGGCGCGGCCGACGAACAAGAAGTGTTGGATTTCTCGGACGATCCGAAAGGCGGTTACCGGAGCACTCGCAAGCCGACGACGGCGGCGTCGGGTACGCCGGACACCGACGGCGGCGTGCCGCAGAACGTCAACGCCCTGGCCGACCTGTCCACGACCATTCCGCATTACACCACGTCGCCGTTAATAGATATAACGTCGAAATTCACCGAAGCGCCGAACGCGGCGCCGGGTCTCCGGGAGTACGCGCCGCTCGCGGACGGCGAACAGCTGCAAACGGCCGGCAGCCACTCGTTCTACTCGAGCAGGGACAACAGCGTCGAGACGCCGTCGAAAACCGTCAGGCCGCCGCCGCCGCTGCTGCCGACCTCCACTCTGACGTGGACCGTGTCTCCGATAATCGACACCGACGGGGATACCAAAGCTACCACCCCGCAGTTGCCGCCCGTTTACTTCACCACCGCCGCGGCCGCTGAGGACGCGGAGACCACTGCGATCGTGCAGAAGGCCAAAGAGATGTTCAGCCAGCTGAACGAGTCGGACGCGAGCATATTGATGAACGTCATGAAAACGTCTCATGCCAACGACACGGTCAAAAGGTATTGAAATTAAATGCGTAAAAAAAAAAAAAAAAAGCATCCGGTACCGCTGGTAGGTGCGCCGCTGTTTAAGGTGGCTAGTCGGTGGACAGGGCGTTGGCCAACTAAATACGCATTTCGGCAGAGTCTATTGAGTCGTATTCGTTCCCCCCTCGTTACCCGGATATGAACAAAAGTCATACGGGAATTCGCCGGTTTTCCCCTTTTACCGGTGCAGTAGATAACGGGACGTATTCCGGATAGAGCCCGGCCCGTTCGATTTCCTCGAAACCGATCTGCCTAAATGAAAATACAAATAAATTGTTCGAAATCATAATTCCGGTTGTGTGCCGTATAAAGCAATACAGACGCGTAAACAGTTAGTCCGGATAAATGCGAACACCGCACAGTCGACTACATCGATCATAAATCCTTTCCACCGGCCGGGCACGGATCCGGGGAGGGGCCCAGGGGCCCGGGCCTCCCCGGACATGTTATTTCTCCGATTCTCATAATTCCGTTGATCCCGATTTTACCGTGTTCCAATCGCTGATACGCACGATAAAATAATATCCGTAATACGTATTATACTGTAGTTTGATTGTATTTGTGTTGCTGAAAAACCGTCGCCCCACACCCAGATCTCTGCTCTAGATCCGTGCCTGCCTTCGGCTCCATTCGATTTCACGCGCGCCCGTCCACGAGCGCGGTTATCTTTTCGGCTATTCGTCATAATTTCCCGGGTCTTTGTTCGCGTTTTGTTGAACATTTCACACAAGTCCGAAAACTTGTACGCGATACGCACGGTACGCAGTCGAAGGCTATTTTAAACGGTAACCGGTGTTTTGTACAGGTTGGTCTTGCTGTTGGTCAACGATCCGAACAAGGAAAACAGCCCGGAGCAGACGCGGCACAACATTATCGAAGCGCTGCTGGACAACCGGGGCAGTACCGCGGCGGACCAAGCGTACGAGTCGTCGTCGCCGACGTCCGCGTTCCCGCCGGCCCCGCCGGGAATCCCGTTCGGCCAGAGAATCCACGAAGACGGTACGCCGATCGGCGCGTCGGAAGGCGAACAGCACAAGAAATCGAGAAAGGGCGTCCGGAGGCGGGTGCACGTGCAAAGGAGCCGGCAGGTGACCGCCGCGGCGATGACGACGCCGGCGGCCGCGTCGAACGCGTGGCACGGCGCGAACGACGTCGGCCCGGGGCTGAGCGCCGATTCCGACGCCCGGGCGGTGGAACTCCTCAAGTCCCTGTACTCGATCGCGTCCAAATGGTCGTAGTGACGGTTCCGTGCGCCGCCGACGGGATCTCTCCCCGTCCCGTCCGATGTGTGTCATACGTAAAAAAAAAAAAAAAAATAAAAAATATTGTAACCGCGTGCGAATCAAATTAATTACGTTGCTTTTTGTAATAATTTAATTATTTTAAGTAGGGAAATATTATTATTATTATTTTTCATTATTATTATTATTATTATTAATATTATTATTTATAACCACGCGCTCGGGGGGTCGCGGTCAGAACCGATAAAACGCGAGTCGAGTCGATCGCCAATCGATTGGCCAGGACGTGTTGCCGCCCCGAAATCCCGATGTGAAAACCGTTTTGCGCGGGGGGAGGGGGGGAAACACCACTCGGACCACGGACTCGGTCGTGGGGTCGAATTTCCGCCGTACAAAAACGAGCGCGACGTCTGTCGTAATTTCCGTCGACACTTCAACCGCCGGCGTCGGCGAATCGCGGCCCGCGATCCCTAAACCGAATACGAGTTGCGGCCCGGGTCCGTGAGACGGACGTACGAATCGCGGTGCTGTGACGGTTGCCACTCCACGTCGGTCTATTAGCGTAGCCCAGAGCTTCTTTTTCGCACATTTTCTCCGTTTATTACTTCTGAATCGTGTACATAAGCCCCGGACTGAACTCCGCGTAAAACGTCGACGGGGTCATGGATGTTAGGAACGGCGTATGACCGACACGTTTAGTATCGACCGTCTTTATATTTCACGTTAGATACCGGTTTCGTTAGCGGTACATTATAGAATCGATAAAATACAATGTAACTGCACATCAGCGAGAACGTTTCTAAACAAAAATGGTTCCGCGGGCCGCAATTGACCCGCAGCCATACGGCTTACCGGGCCGGGATCGACATCGAAAATAATACGCCGGGCCGCAAATCACCCATGTGCCTCAGACGCGGAAAACTTGTCGTTTTACACGGTTCACGAATCTGACCAATTTATAGAAACCCGTAGGAATTTCAATACCGCGTACCGTTTAAGTGGAAAAACCGAAAAAAAAAAAAACGTCGCAGAGTTCCCGTCGTTTCGCTGTGAACATTCGGTTTGTCGACCGAGTAGTCCCCGTGTAGTTTTGGCCGCGCGCGAAACGGTTTTTCGCAAGCAACTTTTCGACGACTCCGCGACTACACGATAAATTATACTACCGCATGGGCCCACTGATTGTTAAAGTGTTTATACACGGCGAATAATTCCGAGTTGATAAAATTTCATTATTCCACGTAAGCCGAGAAAATTGCCTATACGCAACGCCTTAAACGCGGGAGGTAGCACGTCCTCCTGGACGCGATACAATTTTGCGATTTTCACGAAAACCGTTGTCCGTCGCCGCCGTAAACTCCCGCAAATCACCGCGCGATACGTTTATGCGGTTTTCCGAATAAAACGTTGTCGCCGTTGAACGCTTACCGAAACACCCGAAATCAACCCTCCTGACCCAGAGTCCGCGCGTTCTCCGATATCTTAATGTATTTTACGTCCGCCGCATCCAAAGACGCGCGTGTTCCGGAACGTTCCGGAAAGCACGGCGACGGACACTGGGGAAATAAATTCCGCGAAACGACGCGATCAGAAAGTACAGTGCAATCACAAAAATCAGGAATCCAGAACGTGACTGGTCTTCCGGACGTGCCGACGACGTCAATAACGCCGAATAAGGAAAACCATATTACAGAACGCGACTGCGAATGCCCGTCCCGGTACCCTAGTAAATTATCATCCGTTTTCCGGAAACCTTCGCCGTTTCGATTATACTTTGCTCTACTCTGCGGTTTTGTCTTCTGGATATCTAACGATCCGGCCAATAATAGTTTTCCGAAAGTTGAATACGGCTCGTCGCACGGTCAGACCCGCTCGCGATTATACATAGTTGCTGCCATCGCCCAGTACGGAATATCATAATAATGTATACATTTATACTCTAGTCCTTGGCGAATCAGCGTGTTACTGTATTTAGGCTTAAGTTCGTGTTGTTTTTTTTTTTTTTTTTTCTATATATTATGCAAATATAATAGTTATAATATTATATGTAATTGTAAAATTTGCTCATATATCAAAAGTAGGTTTCTATATGTAATACGTATAATATACATATATATATAATAATAATAATAATAACATTGTACTAAAAATATTTAAGATCGGATTTCAATTTTAACGCGTCGTCGCGCAAAACACAATTTTTGGTTATACGACGGCGTCGCGGCTGTTTCGTTTTCCCCTAATTACGCAGCGGCTTTCGCGCAAATGGGTGCCTAGGAGAAACGGGAAATTTGGCCCGAAATTTCGATCGGTCATCAACAAGGCGAAAACCGACATTATTTACAATTATAATGATTTAGCGATTATTCGGTAATTTTAAATAAAAACAAAAAACCAACTCGTATTCGTTGAATCACTGATAATTATTATTGTCTATCGGTCACATCGAATTTAAGCAGCCCGATATTTTGATCAGCCCGGGCGGGGATCACCTGTCCACCCCGAAGCAGAAGTGAGGTCGAACTGCACTTGTATTTCAGAAAAAAAAATTAAAAAAAAGGTAATTGTCGTACTACACTTGGACCAAAAAAAGCATTGCAACAAAGATGTTTTGAACATAAAACTTAATTCAATGTTTCGTTAAATTCCCGTTGAATCATTAACCTACTTAAAAATGAGATTTTTTTTTATATACCTATGTAATTAAAAAGCTCTTTTTGAACTTGACAAATTATTATTACTCAGTAAAATTATTTTGCCAGAACGGAAATTGTAATAGTTTCTTCGTAATATATTCGGTTTAAGTATTCGAAAAATTCGGTTTATGTTGGCAGGATAATCGGCTGTTTATGCAGAGAAGGGAAACTAATGTTTTTTCATAACGTTTAAATCGAGTTTTTCCACGCTGAAAGCATCACCTTTTCGACACAAGTGCAGTTCGACCGTTACGCGTTTTCGACCCGAGCGCAATAATCCGAATAATCCGACCGTTTAGATAAAAATAAAAATACAATAAGACTATCACCCCTCCACCCTCGCCCACCCATCCGTTTCGTTCGCGAAACGGCCACTAGGATTCGCCTATTCACTCCGTCACTAAACTATACGTTATTTGTTTTTTGTCTGTACTATATAATTCGCCATCGAACATTGTGTGCTTGGATTTCAAACCGCACGTTGTATTCAAATACGTATTATAACAATCACCGCGACGTTTAAACGATATTTTACTATTTGATATTCTAGTATTATTTTTTTTTTTTTTATTTTGTTCAATGAACGTTTATTTCGTATACTTGGCCTGTTGGTTTTTTCCTTTTCTTTTTTTTTTTTTTTTAAATATTATCATATTCTAACGTCTAATTTACTCGTACACTAGGTACCCATCATGATATTATTATTGTTTAATTAGAAAAAAAAAAAAATCACCCTTGTATTGCTAGTATTATATAATGTATTTTAAACTGCTCGCGACCGTTGGTCCGGGTTTTGTTACATGCCATGTAATAATTTTAAGTATTACATTTTACGTGCTAATAATAAATATAATAATGTAAATTGCGTAATTGTAAATAAAACCGATAAAATATTATTGCGTGTGTTTACGTGTAGTGAAATTTATTTTTGATTATTGTCCAATCGTAGTTGGCAGTCGACTGCGCGATCTTCGTGGATCTTTTCAGATCCGAGTGGATAACGTGTAGCGGCCATCAGTTTTACTATAAGATGTGACTATTTTTTTAATTTACAGAACCAAACAGAGGCGCCGTGTACAGGGGGGGGGGGTTCTGGGGCTGCAGCTCCCCACGAGCTGATAAGACGAAACTCAGCTCCCCGTAGTTTTCATATTACATAAAAAAAAAAATATCGATATTCGTCATTTACATCCTCAAAATACTAATTTTATTTAGAACAAATTAATTGAGAAAGATAAACGTTATTCTGTTTGATATTGATAGTAGAGAAAAAAAATGTAGATTTGATAATCAACGTGGTTCTTGGTCAACTGGTGTCTGGCCTTTTTTAAATTTTTGTCTTGTGATCTTTGATGATGCTATTGTGCTAATACTATTGAAACATTATACAAAACAACAAATAACTTTAATTTAGTGATTTTTCAACGAACAATTTTAAGGGAAATGAAAATAAAAAACACGTGGTAAGATTCACGTAAAACTGTACACGTGTTAATAAAATAGCGAGCTCCCCACAAGATTTTCAAAACCTGGCGCTTCTGGAACCAACAGCGTATACTTATTGAACGATAAAATTCAGCAAACGTGTTTCATTATACCCGTCCCCTAAACAAATTAGTTCACTGGTCTGCAGATAGCTAATTCTATAATGGACTGCGTTTTGAATAAACCGCAATAATCCGAATAAAACAATTATTATAATCTTTTTGTACCTACGTATGATGTGAAAAAAATCTGAATTATAGATAAATTAGAATGCGTATTAAAAAGGTTATATAAAAAAAAAAATGTATTAAAAGAATAGACGATTATTATGATGCTGATTTGATTATTATTATTATTTAAGTGATCATTATATTTATTATTACCGATAAAGCTTCTTATTAAAATGCTCATTATGATTGTGATTTTTAAATAGCTTATCATTATTATCATCATCGTTATTTAGATTCTGAGTGAAACGAAGAAGCTTTTAGTTTTATAAAGATTTTTTTTTCGCGGTTTTTCACATTTGTTGAGAAAATTAAAAAATGACGTACCTAAAATACTTTTCCAGTCAGATTTCCTTTTTGAAATAATGATATTATTTTAAATCGGAGCAAAATTGCTGGTAGAAAAGTTATTTGCAAGAAAAAAAAAGGCTAGCACCTATATTTCGTAAATTTTTCTATTTCCCTCCCCCCCCAGTTTTCCTGTGTTTTTCTCCGGTTTTTTACATTTTCTGGTAAAACTTTTGAGAAAAATGAAAAATGATCTTCCTAAAGTATCACCACAAGAAAATTGTTTTTCAGAAAAAGATCTACATCGTATATATCGGAGTAAGATTTCTAGAAGAAAAACGTTCACATAAAAAAAAAAAATAATAATAAACATCTTTGTATAACAAATACATTCTTCGCTACACTTTGAATCAAAAATAATATTAATAATTATAACGAACAGTTTAAAAATCATAATAAACATTTTAATAAGAAGTCTAATAATGCTTTTAAAAAAGCGTTTAATAATATTAATCAACATGTATCATAATCAGTATTTGAATAAAACAACAACCAATAATCACAATCATAAATTGAATAATGATATTTATTGACAATTATTATTATTATAATTGATGTGTTTTATAGCTATGTTGATTAGTATTATTAAAAATATTGATTGTAGACCGTACCTACTCCGCTGTACATTAAATTTATCATCTACCTTCCCAACTTCTCACCTGTAACGGTGGCCCACCCATCATTTGTTTTTTAAACTCATTTGTCAAATATTTATTGTATTTTTAATATTATTAATTAATTTATTCGAATACAAAATAAAAGTATTTTTTTTACAAAACTGCCGATGCCTACGAAACTATAGCGCCTCCATATTATTTTAACCACGAAGATGGTTAAGACATTAAAAGCCTTTGACGAATCTGAGAACACATCGTCAACTTAGCCATCGAACCACGTATAGATATAACTATATATTATATCTTAATCGCAGAACACAATGTTACTTCTATATTAATCCTATACGTTAATACGTATAAAGTCTATTCGTTATACAGTTACAATAAATAACATATTTGTATAATAGTATTATGACGGATTATTAAAATACGAATAAATTAATTTGCAAGCTATAAATCAATTTTATTTTTGTAATAATATTTTGGGTACACGTTTAACAATATCGTTGTGTTAACACGAAATTCGGCATAATAATTTGAACCATAGATTGCATCTATAATATTTAGTATAAAATTATAAAAAAAAATCAAAAACTATTTATAACATGTTCGATGAAATGATTATACAATCTTACAACAATGAACAATATTCGTCAATATTTAGAACAGTAGTGTAGCTGTGTATCGTGATCGTTGGCATTGTGCGAGTGAATGATTTGTGAATTTATTAAAATTGATCGTGTCGTTAAAAATAATACGATTATATTTTAATAGCTTATAATTATAAATAGATAATACATTTTTATTTACATAATACAATACGAAGATTAAGCGAAGTATAAAAAATATTATTGCGTTGCGATACCATACGAGGTTATTAATATTGTCGTATTATAATTATTGACTTTAAAATACAAGCGAAGAAAAACAATAATATATTATTGCGATATTAATAATGTTCAATAACAAAACAGTATAAAAATTCCTTATTATCTAGGTAAATAAATTCGATAGTAAAACTAAATATTATGGCAATTTTGAGCATCGATCATCATTTCCTGTACGGCGGTAAATATTCCCTGTCTGGCACCGGCGGGCTGTTGTAAGAGTTGACAAACTGAGCGTCGGATCCGGGTGTTGTTCCTCCGGGATATGAAGCGGCAGTCGGTGAAGAACCCGGCAAAGTCGGGCCGTAGGACCCTACGGTACTGCCTTGACTTGGGTAAGCCGTTGTGCCGGTACTACCGAATGAACTTTGTGAGCTCGGTCGGCCGTTGTTGTTCGCGGCTGAAGACGGATACGAAGATTGACCTTGGGCACCCGGGTAGCTCGCTGGTCGTTGTCCGGAGAATATAGCGTTCGTCTGTGATGGATAACTGGCTGTCGAACCTTGTGAACTTCCTTGTCCGGGGTAGCTTGCGGTCGGTCCTTGTGGTGCAGATTGTCCAGGGAAATTAGCGGTTGGTCCTTTAGGTCCTGATTGACCAGGATAGCTGGCAGATGGTCCTTGTGATCCAGATTGTCCCGGATAGTTAGCCGACGGTCCTTTTATTCCGGATTGTCCCGGGAAGTTAGCAGTTGGTCCTTGTGATCCAGATTGTCCTGGATAGTTGGCAGATGGTCCTTGTGCTCCGAATTGACCTGGGTAGTTGGCGGTCGGGCCTTGTGGTCCAGACTGACCTGGGTAGTTGGCGGTCGGGCCTTGTGGTCCAGACTGACCTGGGTAGTTGGCGGTCGGGCCCTGTGGTCCAGACTGACCTGGGTAGTTGGCGGTTGGTCCTTGTGGTCCGAACTGACCTGGGTAGTTGGCAGTCGGGCCTTGTGGTCCAGACTGACCTGGATAGTTGGCAGTTGGGCCTTGGGGTCCTGATTGGCTTGGATAATTGGCAACTGGACCTTGTGGTCCAGAAATAACTGGGAAGTTGGCGATTGGCCCTTGTGGACCAGATGAACCAGGGTAATTAGCTATTGGGCCAATAGGAGTGAATTGCCCAGGGAAGCTACCGACGGGAACTTGGGGACCAGATTGTCCTGGAGAACCTACTTTTGAATAATCGTAAATATTAGCGTTCAAGCCATAAAGACTTTCAGCGGTTGAGCAATCAAACTGATTCCACCAAACACATACAAAGTGCTGTTGGTGGAATATCGTTCCGTTAGGGCACAGAAAATCATATTTGATATTGTTCGAACATATATGGAATACTTGGCATCGAGTTTCAATATCAGCGTAATAGCCTGGTAATCGTTGGTTACAAGTAAATGAAGTATTTGGAATTTCAGATAATATTGGGTAGTCAGTTCCTGGTTCACCGGGTATGGCAGAAAAATCACCACCTTCGTAAGAACCATCATCGCTATTTCCAGTTGGTAAGTTTCCGGTTAAGAAACCGTTGCCAACACTGGTAGGTCCTTGTCCACCGTTGTTTCCTCCAAAGAAACTGCTAGGTCCTTGGCCACCAGCATTTCCACCGCCAACACTTGTAGGTCCTTGACCGCCAGCGTTTCCACCCAAGAAACTGCTTGGTCCTTGTCCACCGGCATTTCCGCCTCCAACACTGGTTGGCCCTTGTCCACCAATACCGGAACTTCCATAATTGGGCCTAGATCCACCTAAGTTACCACTACCGAAACTGTTTGATCCTTGAGTACCAGCGTTACTACCACCGTAATTACCTATAATAATAAATATAGTTTATAATAAAACGAATATAAAATTTATTAGATATTAGTTATTTATTCATTGTAATTACCAGGTGCACTACCGATACCGAAACCACTTGATCCCGGGGCACTTCCAAAACCGGATCCAGGAGCGCTGCTACCACCATAACTCGGAGTACTTCCGAAACCGACCCCTTGTCCGGGAGCACTGCTACCGCCATAACCAGGAGTACTTCCGAAACCGGCACCTTGTCCGGGAGCACTGCTACCGCCATAACCCGGAGTACTTCCGAGACCGGCACCTTGTCCGGGAGCGCTACTTCCGCCAAAACCTGGAGTACTTCCGAAACCGGGAGCGGTGCTACCACCATAACCTGGAGCGTTACCACTTCCAAAACCAGTCGAAGATCCTACACCGTTTCCACTACCATAACTGCCCGGTGCGTTACCACTTCCGAAACCGGTCGAACTCGGTGATCCTGTATTTACGCCGAATCCGCTTGGTCTTGAACCAGACGATCCACTTCCCGACGGAAAACCAGATCCGGATCCACCAGTATTACCACTACTGCCGTAACCGTTGCTGTTTTGAGGCACTCCTAAACTACCTTGTCCACTCGGGCCGTAGCTTGGCTTTTGGCTCGCTCCGGATGAACCGTCGCCGGATGTACCGTAACCAGAGGATGAACCCGATCCAGTTTGGAAGCTTCCTGGCTGTTGTGTAATCGTGCTAGGGAAATTTGCAGTGGTGAAATCCTGAGGTGCGGCAGTAGGGTAAGCGGTTTGACCACCGTATCCACCAGTGAAACCAGGTGTACCGGTAGGTCCGGTAGAGCCGAATTGTTCGGCCGTTGTCGGGTACGACGAAATCGTGCTCGGGAACGGAGTGGGATAGCTAGAGCCCGGGGGTCTAGACGCCAACCCATCGGTCCCGAACGGCCTCGGCGAAGTCGGGCTGTTTAACGGGTTCGAAGGTTTGTTGTAACTATAACCGGCCTGGGCCTAGGATTTTTCGAAAAAAATACATGCATACGTTAAATAATCTACCCGTTTTTTTTTTTTTTTTTTTAACGTACGGACACGTACTACTATGTAATATCAGTGTCGTAGGTATACAATACGTGCGACACCGTGCTTACCTGTGCATAATGAGTGAGTGCGAAGAGGGCGCCTGGAAAACGAAAGAAAACAAATAAATAATACGTTAAAATTGACGTCGTACAATTGTTATCAGTCGTGGCAGCGCCGCAGAAGGCGATGGCGACCTTTTGAAAATGATCAGAACACAGCAGAAAAGCCGCGGAACAGCGGTTTTCGATAGCCGGACGGCCGAAAGTGTTGCCGGACCGGGGGATGCCTAAACGTTGGTCGCGGTCGCAAAGCCGTTTTGAATATTATGACACCGCCCGCGGCTGCCGCCGCCGACGTGTTCACGTTGGCGACCGCCTCGGACGGATTTCTTTTGCGAAAATCGAGTACGTGGTACGTGTAATATTATTGCGTCCGACGCGCGACCTCGTTCTCTGCGCGTTATTTGTTTTTCCCACGAAAATATCGTTTATGTTGCGCAACGGCGCTTTATCGGACTGTTGCTGTGAACACGTACATAACGCGTTAGCCGCCCGTGTGTTGTTGCTTTGCGCGCGTATACTCGAATAACGGCGTCGTTTATTCGCCCGCGGTGTTATTAACAATCGCGTTGCGTTCGGTTGTGACGATTGTGACGCTACGAACGGGCACAGCAGAAGCAGAAAAACGGAACCCGCCGTTACACGCGAAATACCGCCGGGTCATTAAAACATAACGTCGATTTCGCGTAGCTCCGCGGGAACGACGGGCCGGCGCGTTTTCCGTTTTCTACTTTTTTATGCGGACCGTCCACGTTGCGTAACGCGCTTGAAAATGTGCGCCGCGGTCGAACGGAAACCGTGCACAGAAGTCGTCGTCGTGTTATTATCGACAACCGTTGCGCGGCACGATCGCTTCTCGCGGCCCCGGGGGCTCCGGGATTAGTGTTTTCGGATCGCCCGGGCCGGCGACCGCGTTCGTTTCGCCCGGCGTGACCCGTCTAGCGCGGAACCGCGGCGATCCGGCCGACGGACGCGTCGCCGATTCCGAAATCGTCGTTCGGGGGAGCGGAGGTTAGGGTTTTTTTTTTTTTTTTTTTTACTATACCGTTTTTGCGAGCCGTTTTCCGGACGAAAACGTCCGTTGAGCGACCCCGGCACGAATATCGTCGGGTATCGTTGTCGTTATTGTCGTTGTTGTTAGGCGTTACGCGGGCGCCCGCGGAGATGAATCGCGTCTCGCCGTTTGTCTGGCGCGCGCGCGGTCACGACTTTGCGCACGACCGTCGTCGCCGCCGTCGAGTAATCCTTTTGAAAAAACGAACCGGCGAGACGATATCACAACCGTCGGACGCGACGGCGCGGCAATAGCGCATACGGAAAAATAAAAAACGTTATGCGACTGCGTGTTCGAGACTCCCATTGTCGGTGTGTATTGCGAAATTATGTTTTATTTTTTTTTTTTTTTTTTTTTCGAAAGTCCGCGAACGGCGAACGACAAAATTCCCGTCCGAAACACGACGTAACGTTGCGTCGTCCCGCGGAGTCTACCAGCGGAGATCGCGCGGTCGGGACGATGCGAACCCGCGATAACCCTGCGGGTCGTTTGGCGTCGGTTCGTTACGCGATATTTTTCGCGGAGGCGTTCGATTGCGGGGCTCGCGGTACGATCAAACATAACGCTACGAATCCGGCGCAAAAGCGAACAGTCGGCTACGCCGTCAACGCGGTAACCACAGCCGCACACTCTCCGCGCGTCGTCTCATACCCGAGTGCGCGCCACTTCCGTCCGCGTATTCGGTTTCGCCGCGTCCCCTTTTACGCCGTTTTCCCGGCCCAGACGCGCGGGCTTTTCACCCTGTCCGGTGTTCCGACCGCGTTTCGACAACGCAGGCCGCGGGTCCTCTGTGTTGCGACTGGCCGATTTACAATGCTATTAACTATATCAACTATATTACTATGTTACGTGTTGTATACTTACACAGCAACTGCAAGAACGAGGTATTCATGACGTTTGATATCGGCAAGCCGCCTGAAAAAAAAAAAACAAAAACCACAAATCGTATTGTAAAACCGATGTATTCATTTGATGTAATATAGTTTTGCGGTTTGTCGCGCGTCTAGTGCAGAATTAATGCTGCCCGCTGGAAGTCGGACGTACCGCGACCCAGACGGGTTTGTCGGGAACGTATTGAAACGCGTCGCGTCGGTTTACGCGCTCCGCCGGAGTTCGGAAGGAAGTTCTGAAGTGCTCGACCGGGGCGAACGCGAAACAGGCTAAAATGTCCCGGCTCGATATCGACCCGAGGCGTTGGTCGTCGAGCACTTCAGATTTCCTTCCTCGATCGGATCCGTCCGCGATAACAGCGAGAGCGGCCGCGGATCCGATTAATTCCGTTCGCAGAGGCGAAACGGCGCGCGCGTTAAACCTACACGGGTTTACCTACGCGCACCCGTACAGCGCCGCCCGGCGGAAATCCTCCTCCGGAATCGCGGGCCGCCGTGCGGTTCCGGCGGCCGCAATACGACACGAGGCGCGATTACGAGTGCACGCGACTCGGGCGATTGCGGCGCGGGGAGGCGACCGTTATTATCGACCGCGGTAACCGGATCGAAACCCCGTGTAAACGGCGGCGCGATTGGCGCGATTCGCGTTGGTTCGCGGCGACAAAATAATACGGGGTGCCCCCCCCCCCAACGTCGTTCGCGCCGGTGCGCGAATATCGGCGTCCTTCGCCGGGTCGTCGGTTCCGACCGCGGGGCGTGCGCGACCCGCGCGCGTCGAATCGCGTAACAATAAAATTATTATCATTGTCGTACCGCGCGATTATCGCGTCGTCATTATCGCCCGCTCGTTGAACAATCGTTATTAATATTATTGTTGTTTATTATTGTTTATTGTTGTTATCGCGGTAATCGTCACCCCGTACGCGCGCGGCCAACGTCCCGGGCGTAACGCGATAATCGCTCGTCGGTGTTAATACGATAATATTCATAGACGCTCGTTCGGGACGGTCATTCCGGTGGAAAACGGGCAAAGTTCACGAATACAGCCGGCCGGTAATAAGGCGTTTCGTGCCTCTGCTATTACCTAGGCAGTGGTATAATACGGTGACCGGGGCCGACCACCGTGCAAGGTCTTCGGAGATCGTTATCGAACGAGGAAAATCCGGTACCGCGGCGATTATTAGATTTCGTATCACCCGCGTCGTTCACCTTCGGTCAAACGGAATAACAATAAAGTAACGGCCGGGTCGCGTATCGAATTCTCTTTTTTTTTCGAAAATCGTTTTTCGGTTATCGAACTGGTCGCGTGTACCGAATACGCGGGCGACACGCACGCGAAATCGTCCGGCTGTATGGTGCGCGTAAAAGCGTAAAGTGTTGGAAGTTTTTTTTTTTTTTTTTTTTTTTTT
>CABPRJ010001921.1:121020-143256 GCA_902439185.1 Cinara cedri
CCCCCCCCCGTCATCTGCAACCGGGACGCCGCCGCCGTAAAAGTTTTCGCTCACGACTATGCGAAAACTGCAACGCCGCGGTGGCCGACACGATCGTTCCTACGCGGTGTCGTAATCCCCGCCGCGATAAAAAAACGAAAAAAAAAAACCGTTTTTCACACGCCGCTCGACTCGCACATTTCGGTCGCGGCGATTTCGGATGCGACCGAAAACGGTTGCCCGCCACACCGGGTGCGCGGCGGTGTTTTGCAACCGATTAATGCCGCGGTTAATATTACGATTTTTTTTTTTTTTTAATAGTCCTCGACAATAGTCGAATCCGGTGCATTCTGTTATTGTGCGCGGTGTGTGTGTGTGCGCGCGCGTATTTGGCTGGCGCTATGGGAACGGATCGACGGGCTCACACTGACAATAGCGTAGCGTAAGTATTTCTATTAAATTGTTGTTGCGTACACCCGGTGGTATTCCGTTCTATATTCGCGTACGCCGGCGTCCCGATAATTAAAAAAATACGAAAGTAAAAAAAAAAAAAAAAACCATACGGATTTAGCCGGTAAAGCCGGTACGACTATTCATTTGCTAATGAATCTTTTTGAGCGTACGGTGAAAAAGCGCACGCCGCTCGGCGAAATTCCAGAATAACGTGTAGCGAAAACGGCGACGATACGATCAGTGGCGCGGTATGCGGACGATTGGGCGCGTACCCGAAATTTGAGTTTTTGAAAGCCGCGGCCCAGCAGCTATCCGGGCTGGGGTCCTACTAGGAGCCCTACATGCGTATAACATAACCGGAACGCTAAATAAAAGTTTTGATTGGGAAAAAAGTCGTTCCGCAATCCCCACACTTTCGCATCGAAACGTTTTACCGCCTATAAGAATATAAGAATGTCTTTGACTCTTGTAGGCTTTTACAACAGGTCCCGCCCGCGTAAAGTCGACAGTTGTACGCGCGCAGCCACTGGTCGTTCCGATGCCGAATCTCTTCCTTTCCGTGCTCTCTCTCTCTCTCTCTGTTTATCGATATTATCATTTCCACGAAAAATATAACAACACAACAATATCATTGTTATGAAAATAATTGATCGGACGACCGGAATGAGCGGCGCGATCTGAGACACCGTGACACGCAAATCGATAATTTTCGTCGTAATGTATACGAACGCCATCGCCGCTGCACGGTCATAATATTATTGTCGTGCCGTTTTATCAACGGTTAATCATCGGAATTAATTATGAATAATTGTCCGTGTTCAAATCGAATTCGGAAGTGCGGGGGGGGGGAAATCGCTATTTAAAATAGAATTTACCGCGGTATAACTGTAGACGGGCGTATTTAAGTACTTACGCGGATTCCTGCTGTTCGAATGATTATGCCACTGCAATTTCCTATTGTATATAATACACGCACACACACACACACACACATACACCTCCTAAAGAATAAATGAAATTTCAATCGCCGCCGTTTTAACGAACGATGACCGTCGTCGTCGGCACTTTTTTCGAAACAATCTACACCCATGCGCCCGTCTATAATTAACATTATATTGTTGTAGTTTCGTTGGGAAAAAAAAAACGAAAACGCGTTGGTTTTGTGTGATTTTCAGATTATGAGCGACGAGTAACGTATTGGTTTTTCTACGATGCGCGTGGTTTTTTTTTTTTCTAGTCCGCAGACGTTACTTTTCTATACCGGAAATCTCTTTCCGATCGAAAAACGGACACGGAATCTCTCGAAGCGTTTCCAACCCGGTCGGTGTATCGAGGATTTGAGTATTGAGTATTTTTCGATTTTCCTTGTCTTTGACGTTTTCGAAATTATAACAAGTTCTAATACGGGGACGTTTTGGTTCGCATACGAACGGACGCCATTGAATTTGCCAGCGAGCCACGGCATCGTAATACTTCCGCGTAAATTAAAGCGATTTTCGAAATGATATTTGTTTTCCAATGCGTTTACGAAATTGAGAAAGGGCGCGAAACTTCGGATGCACGGTTCTTCGAACATACGTTATTCGAAATTAAAGTTTTAAACTCCAACCGAAGCGCGTCGTGTTTTCGAAATATCTTTACGGAACGACCGTACGTTGTTATAATAATATCGAATGTCTTACCTGTTGGCCGTCCGGCGGAGATGCGTTTTGTAGAGACGAGGAGTGCTCGCCGAGACGACGACGACGACGACGGCAAAATCGCGTAACGCTCAACGACGAAAACGGACGGACGGACGGCGAAAACGTTAAACTGTGTAGTACTGGCGAAGTAGTCTATCGACGTGCGGCGAACACTTGTTGGGAGTTGTTCGTTGTTGGGTGTTCGCTTTGCCCGGTGTCCCTGCGGTGCGCGTCGTGCTGTGGGTGCTGTGTGCAGACTGCGAATGATGTTTCGTTTCGGCCGCGCGCGATTATTTATAGGTCCGCGACAAAGTACGGGCGGCCGTTCCGGGGGAGAGGCGTGAAGCGCCAGCCCCGGCAGTGGGGTTACCGGCCGCGGCGGCGCGCGTACGGACGACCCGCGGCGAACGTACCCCTCCGCGGCGGCGCCGGCCGCCGACGCGCGGACCACGGGCACTTTCACGAGGACGCCGGAGAAGACGCGCCGCGCGCCGTCACGACGACGGACGAGACGCGCGCCGCGAGGCCGTCTCCTCACGCACCCCGGCGTGACACCGTAGCCGCCGCCGTCGTAATAATGTCTCCGATTATTATCCGACGAATGCGCGACACGCACGGACGACCGACGACGACGGACGTTCCGTCACCGGCACCAGACACCGGCCGACCGCATAGCCGAAATCGCGTTTTGCGCTTTTCGTAAAAAACGAACGCGAACGCCGATTCCGTGTATACGAAAAATACGAAAAAATCCGTAAAGCGCAGTCACGCACGGAGACCTGACGGAGGCGATACGTTCGTACTAGTCCATTTGATATTTTTAAGTTTATTTTGTTTTTTGTATCGTGTACCAGAGTACACTTGCGCTGTGAGTTTTTTATTTCATTTTTTTTACTAAACCTAAACATTTTTTTTTTTTTTTTTTACGAAATCCGAGATAAACGTTTTATACAAATGTATTATTTTTAAACGATAATTCTAGTGTTCCAAAATATGTTTATACTGATGACGAGTCGTTGACTGTCTATATAATTGTATGAAGTTACCTTTCAAAATGGCTACAATGGATTTTGTATATTGGATTCGGTTTTGAAAAATACGAATCGTAGCGCAAGGTGTAATTGTTAGAAAAAAAAAAAAACTTAAAAATATTGAACGGTACAAAATTCATCGCATTCGCCAGATATCCGTGCGGTACTCAATATATGTTTATACAAAATATTTTTTTAGATTCCGAACGTAGCGAAAAAGCTACCTATTCGTTTTAACCCACGATGTGTATTGTACTTTTTTTTTTTGGCTAAACAAATACTGCTCTAAATGTCTGGCGGTACTTTATTCGACACGTTTATCGAGATTTTCAACAGATCATTTTCTAGATCCTTTTTTTTTTTTTTTGCATTTTCGTTTTTTTCCCTCGAATGACGTTTGGTTGATAAGAAGGCTCCAAATTATTCGCATCGTACCCGGGACGGATGTGAATTTTTCACTCGGTAGTTAATACTTTGTTTAGAAACAATATCTTGACCCTTCATAGTTTGTCTATCAAATTTAAATCTATACCGACAAATGTCGCTACATCGGTTTTATTTTTGTTGATTTCCGAATTACCTTGGCTACGAACGAAAAATCCACTACTAATGGGTACCTATACCACTGAAAATGCTAAGTTCAGAAACGTTAGTTTTTTTTTTTCTTACAATCAATCGATCGATTTTCTAACATTTAAACTCAGAATATTCACACGAATACGTTCATTTCATAAGATTCGTTATATAAGATATTGTAAATTGTCTTAATAAAAAATAAAATATATTAATTGTAACACATATTTTTTGTATATTATTTGGAACTTTGGTGTTAATATAAATTTTTTTTTTAGAGAAAAAATGAATGTTTTTCTTTGAATGTGTAATGAAATGGTAAATTACCAGTATCTTGATCGAATTGAAATCGATAAGGTATAGGTACGTATGTATTAGAATCAATATTTCGGATTGACAATATGTATTTTTCGTAATTTTAGGTTTGTTTTTAGAATTCTTTTTCCACGAAACAAAAAGGTAAAATATATATGACTAATTTCAAAATAGATCCTTGAAATTGGTTACGAATATTATTATATTTTTTTTTGTTATTATTATTATTATTAAAATAAATTAAATAAATTTAAATATTGACGACTTGTTTATATGTTTAAGAGTTTATATTTTGGTTCTTGTTAAGACCATTTTTGTTTTTTTTGTTTGAAAAGACATTTTATGATAATTTTAAAAAATGATTTATATTTTTCTCGTTTAAATTTACTATACTTCTTCGTTTACCCATCCTTATAATTTGTTTAATCATTTATTTTTTCTTGTATACCAAGTCTGGTTATTATAGAAAAAACATTATAAATTATAAAAAAATCTAATATCTTATCTCCAAAAAAATTACATAATACATTTATATGCTAGTGGAATGACATGAACAGTTAAAAATAATTTCAAAATAATACATTTTCCTTCATTTCAATGGTTTTCAACTTTATATACGTTTTATTACATTTATTAGTATATGAAATTAAATTTAACTCACAATTTACCTTGTATCCTTAAATTTTTTAGTGACTTGTCAATATTTAATCTGATTAAAATAATTAATAATAAATTGATTTCGTATTTCTTTTAAATTTAACATAATAATATTAAGTTCACGATCTGCATGTTTTATCACAATATGTCAATATCAATTTTTCAATAAACAAAAAACAAACTTACTTAGTTTAAGTCAGTTACTTATTTTATTAAATTAATAAAACCATTATTTTTAACGTGTTATCCCATTAAATTTGTATCAATCAACCTGACTTAACTGAGTTAACTACAGTTAACTGCATGTTATTATAATAATATACATTGACTCCCCAGCCTTATCCAATTCAAATAATAATCAACGTCTGAATAAATCCATTTTTTTTTTTTTTTATGTGTAATGCATATTAAATATATATATATATATTATACAAAAGGTAATTCGTATAATATTTAATAACAATGTGAATCTATGAATCGCCGATAATCAACTACAACTCCTTAATTTTATATTTAACTTACAATACTATATTAATTTATTAATACTATAATATAATAGTTTACAGTTAAATTAGTCGGTTAGTTATACGTAAATTAAAATCGTTTATAGAGCGAATTAGACAAATAATTTGACTTATGAAAAAATACGATCGAGATCGAAGAAGCAAATTAATTATACATATACGTAACTACTTTTCTTTTTAGATTCTGAGTGGAACGAGGAATTTATTGGTTTTACAGTGATGTTTTGTTTTTTTTTTTTTTTTTTTGCGTGTGAACACTTTTTCTTACAGAAATCACATTACGATTATCAAATATAGAACCTTTTCTGAAATGTAATGTTCTCTAGGTGATACTTTAAAGAAGTCATTTTTTTGAAATTCTGATTAAAATTCGAGATAGTAAAAAAACCTCGGATTTAGGTTAAAAAAGATTGAAAGATTAAAAATAAGGTTGTCATTGGCAACCGTTTTTATTTATTTTTCGTTGATATTAAGTTTTTATTATTTTAAATCATTTTAAACAATCATTGTTGTCATTGAAACGCAAATTATTGTAATCGTTTTACCATAATATGATATAAATATTGTTGACAAAGCAACACTATCAACTGAACTCCATTTAAAATCGTCTTTTTCGTTAGCAATGGTTTATCGTTGCTTACAAATATACATTAAATTCCCGTCTGTATTCTACCTTTCCAACTTCCCACCTATAAAAGTGACTGCACCCACGTGCGAAGTATGTCCGTCTTTTTTTTACGATTCTATTCAAATTCGATTTTCAAAAGATACTGCAGTTAATGTAAAAATACTGTCATTATAGGTACGCAAGATTGTATTTCGATATTTAAAAAAAAAAAAAAAAAAAAAAACAGCAAATAATAACAAAATACGGTTTTCTTCTTTTACTTAATTTTTTTGTGATTATGTAAGAAACCGAGAAAAAAAATGACCCGTTGAAAAACTTTAATTATCATAATTCGCCTATGGTCGGTACCTATGAGATAACTGCGGACCTTGAGAGTATAACCCCGTTCGCGGGAGTCGAGAAACGTTTTCGGTAAAACAGTTTGAAACGTCGAAAAGAAGACGTTGTCAACTGTGACATAACGGAGGACAGCGATAAAGAGATTAAGTAATATATTTTCATATTTACGTCGCGGAATATTATTAATCCTACTACTTGTACGGCTAGTGCCTACTTTAATATCACGAAATACTAAGCCTTCTGTTAAATTTTCAAGCTTTTCTGTTTGGTCAATAATTTTATACACGGAGTACCTACCTACCACAAAAAAATTACGTAAAAACCAGTAAAATTAAAATGTCTATGAGTAGCTCAAAAATGGCTCAAATGTTTTGAAAACTTTACCAAGTCTAGAAAAGGCGTCCAAATTTCACATTTCTGTACAAAATTGTTTAACCTAATTAATAACAAAAAATAAAATTTAAAATCATAAGAGCATTATTTTCGTAAATTTTACAGTTTTTCGCAATTATTTTCAAAACCCACTTGGAAAATCAAAAAAGTATCCGGAATTTTACTTAAAGAAAAGGTGCTACACTTAAAAATCGGAGCAGATTTCTGGCATAAATTGTATACATAATTTTAAAAAAAAATAATAATAATAACATCATTGTAAAACCGATTCATGCCTCGCTCCGCTCAGTAACTAAAAAAAATGTCTAATGATAACCACTCAAAAAAACTTATATCATAATACCAAATGGACTCTATGCTGGGTCTAAATATTGTTATCGGACGTTTTTTGTTCTCGTCGAATTCCGCAGAGTATAGTAATTCAGAGTCGTCTTAAACTGATCAGAATCAGAACCAAACGAGGGAGAACCGATATGAAAGTGTATGTCAAACAATAACTAAATCGAATTTAATAAAGAAAGAATTTTGTTTTTGTTTTTACCGATCATTATAAAATATACGTTAATAACAATTATTATATTATGACCTATCGATTTTCGGTTTTGGGCACTATCAGAAATTTAGAACATTAACGCAGATAGTGGTGACTCTAAAAATGTGATTTTGATTAAGTTATATTATAAGTACCACTTTTCCTATATGCTAAAAATATAGTTTTCCACGACGCACTAATACCGTATTTCCTCGTACACTCATCTACAAAATTAAATACTTTTAACGAGCACTGAAAGATTAGAGATAGTCGTCAAACTCAGGGATAGTTGTCGGTATAACGAATAGCCGGTGCATTGAGATCACTTTAAGATAGGTATTCCTCGGGAGAAAAAGCGGGAAATATTTGTGAAACGCCAATTTTCTTCAAAATCGTTTAAGTTATTTTCGTTGTATAAATCAATGAGAAATATGATTTTTTCTATAACCGAAATTTCCAACAAATTCTTATGTTTTATCGCCAGGCACGTAGCCAGAAAATATTCACTAGGAAAGCCAATGTTAGGTGGGTCAACTCCTTCCAGACATTTTTTATCAACACATTATCACTACAAATATATAATGACCTAATAATATCATATTTTATCATTTTGCCAATAAGTATAATTTTAAAAAATACCATAAAATACATAAATAATTAAATGTACAAATAAAATGCAAATACAAATATATATTAAAAGTGGTATAAATTAAACGATGCCGTATGATAATGGGCCCCACTGAAGGCACACCCCGGCCACTCTTTAGCTACGTGCCTGATTAGCACTTTCTAAACTTGGTATGATTTCCAAAATATGTTTCCGATTTTTGAATACGTACAGTTATATAGTCTATACCTATAGCTGTATAGAACGTTGGAATTCATACAGTTCTTTCTCTATCGTATAGATGTTCCAAAATTCGATACGCGATTCTTCACAAATTATTCTTATAGAAAATAGAAATAAAATACCGAAAAATATTTTTCATTTCATACTATGTCGGTGAGTATGTTAGTACAATAGTACACAGTATACCTAAATCGCGTTTTGTTTCAAAAACTGGTTCTGGCCGTTTATTTTATTTTTATTTTTGTATTCGTGATATATTATTGCATAAAAAGCGAAATTAAAGTAACATTGTCAAAAATTAAAATACATAATTACCATTACCTTTTATTTAGAACTCGTGTATTTCAAATATCCCCAACAATTAGGTATTGTACCATACTTTCGAATAAAATGTATAATTTCAAATATTTCGATATAAACGCGAAGGCTGAAATATTGCAATACGTGATTATTTTATTATAACAGTATATGCTTTGAAACTCTTGAATCGTATTAATTTTTTTATAAATACTCGAAATATTATAAAAACGTCTCAATATAAAATATGATTAGTTATATCGCTTATGATTTTTACAAAGGAGTATTGGGTATTGCTACCTAACCTCCCTAGATACCTAAATAAGGAGAGCCACGAACATTTGGCAAATTCAATAACTTTTGTTCTGTTCAATATTTTTAACTATTTTTTTTTTTTTTTTTTTTTTGTAATAATTTCTTACCTTATGAAAACTCTATTTTATAATTTTTTTAAATATATGCAAAAATAAAAATTGAACAATGATACGTAACGCAGAGCTTTAGTAATTTCGACAAAAAAAATTATGAAATAATGAACAAAAGAAACGTTATTGCATTTGTCGAATCTTCGTGGAACACCCTGTATAGGTATTGTATTATTAGGGTAATTTATACGTCCTAAAAACCTTTGAACACAAATTCTAAAATTAGAAAATCGTTCCAATAAAATATGTATAATGAACATATTTGTTAAGACATACATTTTATAAACATATTATACATGCTCTAAAAAGTTTACGAAAACATTTGAAAATCCTAAAATATGCACTAAAAATCAATAATAACGCCGAAATATGCAAAAATAAAAAAATGTTAATATTAATCGATAGAAATGAAACACATTTCGGTATAAATTAGCTATTTTTTTTTAACCGGCCGATAAAAATATGCAAACGCGTATAACCAATTATAAATTAAATATCTGCCCCAGGTATAACGTTATTTAGGTGTATAATTATCATAATTTGTTTTAATTATTAATAAATCATATTATAGAGGCACGCATAATAATATTAATAATATTTTCGAATCTTTTATGCCCACAGAATACGTTATTATTACACCCACACTTATATTAATGCAATTTTCTCACTTTTGTTAAATAATTTTCATAATGCTGTACGGACGTTTAATCAGATATTACTTTATCCACGTACAAGTATAATTTGGCGTGATTTCTAACTGTATTTTTTCGGCGGATTTGTGTATTTAATCTCATAAACATTTTAAAATTATTTCGTAACCGAAATATTTAAAATAATATAACATAATAACATATTTGTATAATAGCGTTGCGGTGATGAGTTAATTTCGTGTTTTAAATTATTAATATAATTATATAATACTATCGTAAAAAAAAAAAAAAAAAACAGTAGGTATAGGTAATAAATCGAACTTGAACTTAGACTTCTTGTAAAAGTATATTATATTATCATATTGCTGTTTCAATCCGTAGCAGTACATAAAAAATAAAACCTTGTTTAACGAACTCGTTAACTGATGTTACTTAATACAACGAATATATTATTTGCATCACTTAATTAACAATATAATAAACCGTTTAAAGAAAAGTCAAGGGAACATGTTATTATAATTATTGTTATTACAGCGAAAAACTGGAGATTTCGTCTGATTTCTACAGTGTATACAGAGTGATTCTTTCATGACGAACGGGCATTATATACGTGGATTTTGAGTAAATATTTGGTTATAAAGCCGTTTAATAACCAATAATAATCAAATAGTTTAAAATACTACGTTTTATTTTCGAATAGCACGCGTTTTTAACGTCAAATTCGAAAAGTGCGTGTTTTATGTTTTTGAAAATGTCGTTAAGTATTATAATCTCGAATAATTTACCGTGTATCAGTCGAAATACATTTTAAAATACGGAAAGAAATCGTATTTACTCAAAATCTTCGCGTATAGACATTCACTGATTCGTGATGAAATGATTACCCTGTATACATATGGTTCTACCTTTATTTGTCCCTATACCGACGTACTCGTTTAATTATTATATTTCCGTAAAGGTGTGATAAATAGATAAAAATGTTAAACACGCGGATATAATTTGAACGGATTATATTATTGTTACTCCTTCATTACGGTGATCAAACAGCAGAACCTGAAAACCATAAATCTGAACACGTTATTTAAACTGCGCGTTTTTTAAAAGCAAAACGTACCTACAGACAAACACAAATTAATGTACCTAATAATCGGTAAGGTCTGTTCGTAATAAAACATTGTAATTTATTATGGTAATCAAATTTTTCGACAGACCGTTAGAATATGTACACGTAGTGTAGAGCGACAGAGCTATAAAGCTCCTTGCAAAAGAGCTCGTTTTAAATAAGTGTTCATTTTCGGCCGCAAACAGTCCGCCGTTTGCTACCTAAGCACTGACTCTACGGCTATTGATCGAAATATTATTTTATACTAATTTTTTTTTGGATTTTTTTTTTTTTCTAAATATGTTTTTTCGTGTTAAATAAAATGACGTAGGTACCTATAATTTCTCGCAGTCGTATTACATTATTAGAACAATATACCTAATATATATATTATACACGGTGAATAATAAAAAGTATAGCTAAAATATATAATGTCAACAGTATATTATTTGAATATAAGTAGGTAGGTAGGCAGGTAGGTAGGTGGGTACTCGAACAAAAAATCAACTTGAAAATAGTCGTGTCGTGTTCTTCAATATATGTACATTCAATTTGGACGCAATAATTATTATATTATTGCAATTGAAAAACGATTCTAAATGTAGGTCAAAATTATTGAAATTATATAGGTAGGTTACTACTGCGCAGTATATTTCATCTCGTCGTTCTTCGCAAATCCTAAGGACGTCGAACTATATATTATAGAAATAAATGGGAAAAATTGCCACTTTCGAGCACATCTAATAATATCATCTGTGTCCATCAATTCAATCAAATGCCTAAATATGGTGTAACGGTTACTATTAATTTCCCAATAACCAAAAACTCAGAGTGTTACATTTTCAATTATTTATTTTACGATTATAGTCAGATTATAATCAATAAATAATGAATTTTTGATTCTCCATGAACGATAATGAAAAAAAAAAAAAAGGATGAACATACTTCACACGTGGGTGCAGCCACAATTGTAGGTGGGAAGTTGGAAAGGTAGAATACAGACGGGAATATAATGTATGTTTGTAAGCAACGATAAACCGTTACTAATGAAAAAAAAACGATTCTGAGCGGAGTTCAGTTGATAATGTTGCTTTTAGTGTTGTTTTGTCAACAATATATTATGTCATATTATGGTAAAAATAAATGTAAAATGATTACAACAATGTGCGTTTCTATGACAACAATGTTTGTTTAAAAAAGATTAAAATAATAAAAACTTAATAATAAAAAAAAATTAATAAAAACGGTTGCCAATAACAATCTTATTTTTAATCTTTTAATCTTGTTCAACCTAAAGAATCGGGTTTTCTACATTATCTCGAATATTAATGAGAATTTTAAAAAATGACTTCATTAAAGTACCAACCAGAGAACATTTCCTCTCAGAAAAGGTGCTATAATTGATAATCAATGTATGCTTTCTGGTAGAAAAGGTGTTCACATAACAAAAACAAAAATAATAATAAACATCATTATGAAACCAATATATTCCTCGCTCCACTCAGAATCTAAAACGAGCATATACTGCTTACGAATAGCCCAATGTTGTTGGTGCGAAGTTGATAAGTTATAATTGTAAAGGATAATTCGATTTATATACTGTATGCAACGATAAACATTAATATTTTAATATTTAACCGAATAAAGCTTACTTTGGTAATCTCACCTTTAAGTTCGATAATAGGACAACTTCACTTTAATATTAAAACTAAAACACAAAATTGATAATCAGCTGGATGCAAATGTTTTATGTCTTACGTTTGTAAGACGGAGTATAAAACATGCGTATGTGGCGTCCTCTTGGACATATATTATAAAGGAAGATTTTGTTTTTTTTGGGCGATTTAATTATTAAAAATAAAAAATAAAAATTACCCCTTCTTCTCCAATGTACCGACGGCACGAATATACCACGAATAATCAGAATCGAATAAAATTATCGTTGAAGCTTGAAGCATCCGTATAGCTAATGTCTATGCATAACTATTATAAAGTCTATCATAATAATACTAATTGCATTCAAATATCATTTTAAAATAAAGACAATTTATACCGCACAGACGCGCTGCAGTCGTATAGTAATGTTTCTATTATCTAAATTAAATTTAAATTCATACACACGATTATAATATTCCGTTGGGCAATAATGTAATGTATATTTAACATTTTTAACCTATGCCTACTTATCGCGTATGAATCAGAATCTAAACGCACTTTTTTTTTTTTCTAATATCGTGCGCGCTAACATAATATTTGATTTACAACTGGAATTAGCCGTCTATCATACTGCGGTTTACACGTGTTTCTCATCAGAAGATATTAGATATTAGGCTGTTTACGTGTTTTGTTTTTTATTATTATTATTTACGAAATAAAAATTAATAAAGAAACTTTTTCGGTAGGCGTATTATGTAATTTTTATAATAATTTTCATACGTTGTTGTCGTCGACATATTTAAATAATATTCTATCTGTTTGTTAATTATATTTTTATTATAAGTATGTCGTGGTGGTAGTTGTTAAAAGCGTATTTTATTGTTTTTAGTGATGTCGTAAATACAACGCGCTATACCACGACAATGTGATGCGCAGTGACAATAATTTTACAAAAAATATAGTACCGCCTATAGACCGAGTTCGGAAATTATAGCATTTGCTTTTTTTTTTTTTTTTGACTCTACAGTTATAGTAGAGTTCTGTGGAAATTTACGCAATGTTACATCGAGCTCAAATATGAAATTTTAAAGCGATGAATTTTTTTTATATTGGAGATTTTCAAGAGATTTCTCATTGATTTTAAGGGCTATAAGTCCCGACGTCTGATAATATCATGTTGGTGTAATATTATGGTCAATTCTTTTTAAGTTCACGTTATATTTTCGGGTAGATATTCGTAAAATTAGATCTATATAACAGTAAATTCGGTATTGCTATTTAAATCAAAATTATTTTGATTGAGAATACTCGTATAATATCTACTTGGGGAATATTGGTCAATAATTGAACCGTTATAGATTTCAAGTAAAAAATATTTTTTGAATTCTCATCATGTTTATTTTATAGAGTTATAGGTATGTTTGGAATAGACACCACTTTTTAAAATAAATAAACATCAGGCGTTTCATCGTAAGTTTTAGATTCTGAGTGGAACGAGGAATGTATTAGTTTTACAAAGATGATTATTTTTTTTATTTTTTATGTGAACACTTTTTCTATCAGAAAGCATACTCCAACTATCAACAAGTATAGTACCTTTTCTGAAAGGAAATTTTCTCTTGGTGATACTTTAAAGCGGCCATTTTTTAAAATTCGAGATAATGAGGAAAACCTCGGTGTTTAGGTTAAAAAATATTAAAAAATTAGAAATAAGGTTGTCATTGGCAACCGTTTTTATTTATTTTTTTGTTATTATTAAGTTATATATTTTTAATCTTTTTTAAACAATCACTGTTGTCATGGAAACGTACTTTGTTGTAATCATTTTACCATAACATGATATATACCATATATAGTATTGTTGACAAAGCAACACTATCTACTGAACTCCGCTTGAATCGTTTTTTCGTTAGCAATGGTTTATCGTTGCTTACAAATATACATAAAATTCCTTCCTTTTTATTTATTCAAATATTAAATATTATAAACTAGAATATAGTTTACGGCGTAAATTTTGTTAGAAAATTAAAATTATCAAATTTTATTATTTATTAGCAATGCTGGGATTTCAATGCACTTATCATTTTTTTTCGTCGCTTGCTCGTTCCGTCTAAACACTTCTGAGTGAAAATACAAAATTATGTTTTGCATTTTTTTTATTTAAAAGTAATTTTTTAGAATTTTTTAGTCGTGTTGAAGTATTTTTGGAGTTTTGGATCTAACATTTGAATTTTAAATTTTATTTTAAGATTTTTACGCGCTTATACGATAGGTATGTTTATATAAAAGAAATTATACCCTTAATATATTTTCAGACAAAAGTAATTTAAAACTTATAATGAGTTATGGTATATTTCCTGTTTAATAATTAATTACGAAAAACGACCTCCTCGATATTAAACAACTACTAGATAAAATTCGATTTCGTCTGAGAAGATGATATACACTTGAAAATCGGAACGAGATTTCTAGTACAGAAGAGTAGTTAACGGACAAACAAATAAAAAAACACATTATAGTAAAACGTAAAACCATTAATACATCATAAACCCTCGATGCGTTGAAAAACTAAAAACATTATTGTAATAGACATAAATATTTTTAAATTTATAACGCCGCGATCTATAATATTATGATTATTATAGCTGACAGATTCGACCGTGTATATCTGATCCCGGATAGTAAAAATACACCCGCGGAGTATTTTAACATGTCGCATTCAATATTAATCGGGTATCCATTATAAGTAAAGATTGCATGCCGTCTGACGTGATGATAGCGTTATTAATTATAATAATGTTATATCTGTATAGGAACTTAAAAAAAAAAAAAAAAAATCATAATTACGTAATTTAAATACGACGATATGTTATTGGTTACAACATGCGGATTATATATATAAAACGGATTAAAAAAAGAATATATTTATAGAAAAAACCGCATCTCCCGAGACGAAAGACCGATCGTCGTCGTACAAACAGATATTATTATTAGATTTTTAAAACGTGAAAGTTGTTAAATGTACCTGTACTCTAGTTGGCCGAATAGATTGTTAAATAAAATATTATTTGTAACGATATATTCGATATAGTTATTATATCGTACCTAGGGATGTAAAATGTCACGAAACTCATTGGTTTTAGATGCGGAGCGTAGCAAGGGATCTATTGGTTTTACTATAATGTGTATTTTTTTTCTGTCTGTAAACGAGTATTCGAAAAAAAATCTTAATCCAAAGCACAAAGTAATAGTATCTTTTCTGAAAGGAAATTTTGTCCAGTGATGCATTAAAACGGTTATTTTTTGTTTTTCCAGGGGGTTTTTAAAATAATTGGGAAAAACCAAAAAAAAAAAAACGAAACATACGATTTTTTCAAATTTATCAAACAATTTCATTATTTTAAATGTTCACGCTTTCCGTTTTCTACCAGCAATATTGCTCCAATAGAAAAACAAGAAATCTTTATAGTGAATTTTTAATCTTGTTGGTGATTAAGATAGTTTTTTTTTTTTAATTTTAGATTAATTATTATAAAATAAGTAAGTACCTAAACATGAAACAAATTCAACAATACCCAGGGAGGCGATCGCCCCTATCGCCGCCCCTTGTTTACGCCCCTGATATATATTCGTTGCTTGCGACATATTTGATTAATTGAATATAAAGAATATAATGTTTAATGTGAATTCAATATTGAATTATTAGTTAGTATTATGGCTTTATAAAACGTCACACAAAAACGAACTAATAAACAGATATTTAGAAGAAAAATAAAATATATTTACAGGAGTCTGAAATTTCAACGTTTTATACATTTCAAACGTGAACACTTCACGTTCCAGCACGGATCCAGAGCGAATATCTGGGAGGGAGGGCAACAATTTGTTTACAACACGAATACAATAAAAAATAAAATATAATAGGTATATTATGTATATTATTTTATCATACATATCAGGGATTGGAATATAGTAATATCAGGATTTATACAACTAATAAAAATAAATCAGCGAAATAATATGTCCGGGGAGGGCCTGGGCCCTTAGACCCCCCCTGGATCCGTCCCTGAGTGAAGTATTTCATACTTAAAACCCTGTATACTAACGAAAACAAAATATAAAAATCGATCGTATTCGCTGTAACTGTAACGCGCGAAACGAATTTAAAAAAAAAAAAAGTCGTCTTAGAACAAATAATATTATTGATAAACGGTTATGAGTGTAACTCCTAAATACGACATAACAAAAAAAAAAAGTGAAACTAATAGTATTATATATTATTTAGTGACAAGTTATCGAATTCGATTTTTCACCAGTAACACCTTGCCGGTCAATAATTCACAATTGACAACAATAATATGTAATGTTATGTACTTCAGTCAAATATTGACTTATACTTGACTCGTTTTTCGTTAAAAAAAAAAATAATAGTTAACACAATGAAGATTAACAACAACTATTTGTTTTATAACACGACCGGCTTGTTCACGTAATATTATTACAAGTCTGCGATATTATATATTTGCATTGTTTTGTATTCAAAAAGCATTATGATACATAGCTAATCGAAAATGGTCTCGTGATGTTCTTGTGTATATGATATAATATTACTAATACATATATAGTATATAGTTCATCGCAGTTGCGGGTTTTTAAGTGCATCGCTAGTATTTTCCTGAAAAAAGTGAAAAAAAAATAAAATCGTGACCCGTTCGTAACATCTCGCCACGATCACGTAATGAAGTATAATTTTCGGTTGTTACATTGAGATTTTTTTTTTTTTTTTTCTTCAATTTCATCTGGATTGTACGTACCTATTTGCTGTGCAATACGCATACAGAAAATAACGAATCCGTAACTAATTTTCATTAGGGTTTATTTATTTTAATATTTTTTTTATTTTATTTTTCTGTGTCTACATTCGTATTCCGAAAACCTTGCGGGATGGGCGTTTTGGAGACGTGCAGGTAATTTAAAATAATTATGTCATCCGCATCAGAGATGGGAGGAGTAGGTATACATCAAAAACGGAATGTATAGTATATTTGTTTATTCGTATAATATATAATGACGAATCTTAAGGGCAAATCTCTTTTTAGCTTACGCACACAAACGCGTTATTAAACAAATATCACCTACCACGAGTATTCAAATCGCCGCGTACACCTAGGTTAGGTTATACCTACCTAGGTTACCGCTGGCATACACCGACCCGTATCGGGATTGATCGAATAAAAGGACTTATATATTATGCAGTGCGTCTAAGTACTCATCGGGGTGGTTGTGTAACAATAAGTAAATAAATTCCTTTATGTAAGGTTAGGTTCGTTCGGATGAAAGTTCTGCGCGCCGATTTGCATATACTGATCACACACACTGCAGTATATTATTTTTATATATAGCCCACACTCGTGCGAATGTCGTAAAACTACTACCGAATAGTAACTTACAATATTGAATTATAATAATTATGTTTGATTCCGACCGTTATTAATATATACGATGATGCATATGTGTTTATGTCTGCCTCGTGTGAACACGATTTTGACCAGAAGACTTACTCCCAATGACGTAGCCAGAAAGGGATTTTGGGTGATACAACACCCTCACCCCCCTCATTGATAAATTCTGACTACGCCACAGTTTACTTCGGTCGTCAACATCAACCGTAACGACGGTTTCTGGTAAGAAACTTGGTCTAGTCTGTGCATTGGAGAGATGTGTTGTTTTATTATTCTTGCTTTTTTTTAAAAAAAACTTAGAAAAAACCAGAATATTTACGCAATAAGGGTTTGTATTGTTTTCGATTTTAGTTTTTTTCTATTATGACTTTAGTGATAAATAATCGCGGAGTCCTGAATTATTTTTACCGAGTACCATTTTTTAGTATTTACCATTATACGCGGTGTAATTTTCCAAAAAATCTTACTATTTTTGAGTTATATGCATACTGTTGCGTATTTACGCGGGGAGATTAGGGAGATATATCCCAGATATATAATCGTTTTTCAGTAACTATTATATGCATATAGTTATTTAAAATTAGTTAGTTAGTTAGTTTTTACTATTTTTAAATTCAATTTTTTCACTATTTAGTGAGAAAAATCAACAATTTAATGCGTCGGTACTTTTTTGTTAATTTATCAAAAAAAAAAAAAAATCTATCCATATAAATGTTCTTGTTTAAAACGAAACCTATACTAACCACTATAATATACGTAGGATTTTTTTTGATTTTTTTATTATTTAATTCAAGTCACAAAAACATTTCAAGAACAAAATATTGTTTTAGTACTTAAATAGTGAATAATTTTTGACTTCAAATTAATACTCGACATTTTCATACAAGATTTTGTTTGTGTATACAACTAAAAAAATAATAACCTTGGTTGTCGTATCGAGCGTCGTCCTATATTTCAACCTAACTCTATTGATTTTGATAAATATCAAATTTGTGTACATACAGGTACAATACATCACATAGGTACATTCGTCCTACACCATTCTACAAGTTATTTGCATACTTATCTGTATATTTTACTAATATTATTTCTAAATTTTCATAAAACGTGTGCAGGTCTCAAAAGTGTCAAATAAAAAGTAAATAAGCATAAACGTAGGCGTAGATAAATATATACGATTATGATTAGTCCCAAGGAAAAGGAATTAGTCAATTTGTAGTTGTTTTTTATTTATTTTTTTTTTTGAAGTTTTTTCTTTTTCCCGGTTATTTTTTGATCTAAATCGCATATGTGTGTGTGTATTCTAAGTTCTAACACATGTTATTGGTACTGAAAATTGAAATTTCTCAAGCCGTACTTTTTGTTATCATAAAAAAAAAAAAAGACATAAATCATATTATATAATAATTATACGACTCGGACCATTTTGAACGCCCTCGTTTAGGATAGAATGTTTAATAGTTTAACCGTTTAGAGATTATGTCATTTTGTCGCTTTTTTCAAAATTCCATTTAAAACTTTATATACAATTGACTCGAGCCCCTTTTTTTTCCCCCCGGACCAAAAGTACATAATATTATTGTTAATAAGAGTATAATAACAATACAAATTCCATCTCCGCAATGGTAGTTATAATCATTATTTAAGATTATAACGTTTACTAGCCTACAATTATTTTATATGATACAATATATAAACATAATAATAGGTATTATACCTACCTGTATTATGCGCTCGTGGCTGATGACGTTATAATTGAGGCGGTCGCTAATTATCGATGGGCATACGCCCATAATCGCATAGAACTGGCGGTTATTGATATTCCCACCAATAGTGATTGTTAAACCGTACAGTTTATTATGTGTTAAACCAACACCTGTGTGTTTGCATAGGCTGCGTGTAATGATAATAGTGGGTGTATTGACGGTTTTTTTTTTTGAAAAAACAAAATATTTCACAAATTTCTCGTATAAACATTACAATATTTGTATAAAATATATTTAAATTCAAACCGTATATAGTTTTTGTTTCAATATAATAATGTGTATCGCCGTAGTCGTGCAAATAAAAGTGACCTAGTATAAAATATACATACATTTTATGCTAGGTCACATTCTCAGTGAAATTTTTACAGTTTCAGTGTACGCAGTAAATATTCGAGTACTCGTGCGATTTCGAATGCTCGACAATTTTTAAATAGGTACGGCCGACTTTCGAAGTCGATTCTACTCGAATTCCAAAGAACCGAAAGTCGCACAACTGTATTAAATCCAAATTTTAGAATGCCTCATTTCATCCCTACATTATATTGTGACAATTCGGATACGATTTATACAATACAATGTCAATTTATAAATAAAGGGCTACCGCTTATTATTTAATAATTTTAGGATCATACGATTTAAAACATAAATTTCTATTAAAATTACAATTAAAAAATGCAATTGTATAAATGTTTTAATAATTTTATAATATTTTTTGTTAAAATATTTAAAGACAACGAAGATTTCGAGGTAAGTTAATTAGAATGTTTATTATTTGTTACATATTATAGAATAATATATTAAATGCACTATTTTTAGTACATATGTTTTATCAAAATTATTATTAAAAAAAAACGTCCTATCATAATGAAGATGAGTGCAGCCACTGTTATAGATAATTCAATATATACCTGTAAACAACGATAAACCATTGCATACAAAAAAACGGTTCTGAGTGAAGTTCAGTTGATAGTGATGCATCGTCAGCAATAAATATGCCATATTATAGAAAAATAATTAAATAGACTCTATATATTATTTTTTTTTAATAATATCTGTTTAATGTTTTACTGATTTTCTCTGTTTTCCCAGTTTTTCAAATTTGCTGAGAAAACTCCGGGGAATTCCTTTTCAGAAACATTGCTATCATTAATAGTTGGAGCAAAATCGCTGGTATAAAAGTTGTACACAGACAAAAATCGCAATATATTTATTATATTTTGTAAATTTTTGTTTTTTTCGAATTTAATGAGAAAACTCTTGAAAAAATCGAAAAACGGTTTATTTAAGGTACCTCCCCACACCAATTTCCTTTCAGAAAAGTTGCTACACGTAAAAATCGAAGCAAGTCCTATGGTAGAAAAGTTGTCCACAGAAAAAAAAATTAATAATAATAAACATATATCTTCGCTCTACTCAGAATCTAAAAATATTCGATATAATAACTAATTCAAAAAAAACTAAAATTAACTACTGTTAAAACGTATTTATTTTTTAACTTTTTTATTCATTTTTTTTATTTTTCTATGTTAGTTCCAAAAAAATGTAAATATACTTACGTATACTAATTATAAGATGTTTGTATGTAAAATGTTATTACCTATATCAAACATTTTTATTAATTTTTGTTTGTTAATCATGTTGATAAAATTTATACACATATTTGATAGGTCTCGTCGTATAAATAATAATAATAACTGTTTTTTACTTAACAATCATTAATGTGTTTGACGTTTTAAGTTTAAAACAAGTATAATTTGATAATTTTACAACAAATCCGAACTGCGTATAAAATAATATTGATTATCATTATGCGCAACAATTAATAAACTCTAGGATTTTTAATCATTGTCGGCGTGGAAATAACAATTTTTAACTCGGAAGTACTCAAGATAAAAAATTAGTTTTTTTGGCTTAAAAAAAAATCTTTTAGTGCTTAGAAATATTTCGGAACGCTTTTTTTTTCAGACTATAACGAGAATTCATTTCGTATTTATGTAATAAAAAACACTTTGCGATTTTACGAGAATTATACGGTTATTTCGTGCGGACGTCGTGAACTTAAACTTACCTACATATTATATAATATCATACCTACTTCCCTTTATATAGCGCAGGGCCAGATCGCCGGATGAAAATATTATCATATTATAATAATATAGTCACGAGACACGAGCAATAAGCGACATAGGCAATAAGTTATTACTAGAAAAAACGAAAAAACTCTCTTCGGCAGATTCACCCAGAACCCTAAGGTAAGCATCGCAGTTTGACGTGGCCTGTTTATATTTATTTTATTGAGCGCGATGTGTGTTTAATAATCAGTAGGTGGGTGGGTGCGTAAAGACTTACGTGGCATCACGACGACGACGTGCAGCGTCTCCTATAATATACTATTCGTATTATACAGACCCAAAGTCTCCGCATTATAATAATATAATGAGAGTACGAATTTTTATATAATAATAATATTATAAATTTATAATAAAATAATGTATACGCAACATGAAAAAAAAAAAAAAAAATAAATAAATACAAATTTCAAATATATTTATATGACGCACGTGTATACGAAATGGCTGTATAATTTTTTTTTTTTTTTTTTATACCAACGAATAATAGTACGAATATCGTATACCTATTTGAATATAATATTTCACGTGAAATGTATTAGATTACATTTTACTCTCTTATTATTACGTTAAAATGTCATCGCTTCTTCTGCAGCAGCAGCTGCAGGGTTATCGCCGCTCTTCATCGCGTGCACCGTGCTGCAGTCGTCTGCGAGCCTTTAACCACTATAATATAATAATATTTATGATTTATATCATCTTTCATACACTATATTATAATATGTAATAATAATTATGTACCGTACAAAAGTTGTGTAATTTTTTTTTTTTTTTTTTTTTTTTTTTAAAAAAA